>PVLC010001486.1:0-141523 GCA_004027655.1 Graphiurus murinus | reverse complement strand
GGCGTGGTGGCGCACGCTTGTAATCCCAGCATTCGGGAGGCTGAGACCGGAGGATCCGGGTTCGCGGCCAGCCTCAGCTACCTAGTGAGGCACTCCGCAACTTAGTGAGACCCGGTTTCAAAATAAAGAATAAAAAATAGGGCTGGGGGTATAGCTCAGAGGTAGAATGCCCCTGAGTTCAATCCCCAGTACCGCAAAACAAAACAAAACAAAACAAAAAAAAGAATGACTGCAAAGTTTTCAGTCTGAACAGCTAGAGAGTGGAGTTGCCCCAATGTTGCTGAAATGGGGAGGGGGTTGTATGTGGAGGAGCCGGTTTGGGGACAACACGAGGAGCTCAGTTTGGGACACATTTTGTTTGAGATGTCCTGTTAGACATCTGAGCAGAAAGATCAAGTTGGCAGAGTCTGGAATTCAGGGACATGTCGGTTGAAGAGGCAGATTAGAAGTTACCGCTGAGTCATAGGAAGGATTGAGACCACCCAGGGAATGAGTAGACAAGCAGGAGGAGCTGCCTGGGACCGAGGTAGGAGGTTGGGAGATGAGAGAGGCAGTGAGTGGGCATCTCAGCTTCTGGATGTCAGAGAAAGGAAGTGTTTCAAGGAGGACGGGTGGCCAGGCTTATCAGTGCTGCTGATAGGCTAGGCCAGGTATGACCTAAGGATCAATCATTATCAGTTATTGTGATAATTAAAATTTTTAAGGAAACATGTTAAAACTAGTTCCCCTCAACTAAAAATGTCAAAAAAGTTGTTGGTCAGGGGCTAGTTTCTATTCCTTACTTTTAAGGAAGCAGAACCATTGGACGAAATTGAGTCTGAGACATGCCCAAAGTCACACAAAATGAAACACTGTCTAGAACTTATTCTGACACTTAATTCCCTGAATTTTAGTTTCAACAGAATAAAATGAGGCTATTACTTGCTCTGCCTACTACGTGAAGTCTTCAGAAAGATCAAATGAGGTAGTGTAGGAAAATGCATAGTCAACTATAAAGTGTTCATTATAGGCAGGGGGGAATGGTGTTATAAATATAAGTCAGGCTTGAGGATTTTGTCATAGTGTTTAGAATAATTAGAGAAAAGTTGAATTAACACGATCTAGGTTGAGACCAATTATAATACATAACAGTGCTAATAGAATCTGCAAAAGTGTGCTTCTTGCCTGTGTCACGCTTTGTTAATGGCACCACAGAACTGATAATATTTAGGCCATTGTAGAGCTTTGTGGTCAAGAGCCCTGGCTGAGGTCCAAGTAATCAATCAATTTGTCCCTCAGGAGCCCCAGAATTGCTGAGCATCTGGCTACTTTAGTACTTTAATGTAATGTTAGCATGCTGGCACTGTTTGGAAGACTCACTGTCCAAAGGAAAATATGAAAGTTATGATGATAAATTCGTATAAACTTGGAGAGCGTTTCTATATTTGATGCTTAAAGTGGAATTACAGTCATACTTTATTTTTGTGTGATAATTCTACTTGATATTAGTGGAAATTTGGAAATTAAAAATGGGTAGCCAAGATCACTTCCATTAATGATGATATAAAGAGAATGGGCAATTTTCTTTCTCAGTAAAACAAGTCTAAATAAGATTGTCAAAAACTGTTATCTCTGAGTGTTGGAAATTGGCCAAAAGACTGACAATAAATGGAGAAATATTGCTAATAGGCCAGAACTTTTTTTTTTTTTTTTTTTTTTTTTTTTTTGCGATACTGGGGCATTCTACTTCCAAACTACATTCCCATTCCTGTTTTTTATTCTTTATTTTTGTTTTTTGTGGGGGTTTTTTGTGGTACTGGGGATTGAACTCAGGGGCATTCTACCTCCAAGCTACACCCCCAGCCCTATTTTTTTTTATTCTTTATTTTGAAACCGAGTCTCACTAAGTTGTGGAGTGCCTAACTAGGTAGCTGAGGCTGGCCGCGAACCCGGATCCTCCGGTCTCAGCCTCCCGAATGCTGGGATTACAAGCGTGCGCCACCACGCCCAGCTATTCTTTATTTTTGAAACAGGGTCTCACTAAGTTGCAGAGGGCCTCACTAAGTAACTGAGACTGGCCACAGACAGATGATAGTCGCCTGGACCAGCGCGGCAGTGGGCGGCTGTAAGCAGGCTCAGGAGAGCTGAGGGCATGGGGGAAGGTGCTTCAGATGCGGTGCACCTCTTAGCTTACTACCGCTCACCAGCATATGCCCGGTAGCACGTGAATTATACCTCAGTAGAGCCATTAAACATAGGTAGTTCCTCAAAAATTTAAGTTCTCTTTAAGATGATCATTCAAGGAATTGTACTGTATTGCTGATTTTATGGTAATATATTGCTTTGAAACACTTTGTTGAGACTCGTTGAATAAATATACTATATCAGATGCTCTTTGGATTCTAATTGCAACACAGAAATTGTTACTAGTTCTTTCCTAGATTTTAGTTATCTATGGTGAAAAAATATATATATATAGTGTTTGGAAATCAAGTTTTAACATTTTTGGACAAGCCAATTAACACAAAACATTAATTCCCTGATTCATATCCATTGACATTAGAATGCAGAGGAGGGTGCCAGTTTGTTATTGTGGAAATTCTAAAGGGCTGGAGGGTTGAATCCTCAGCACCACAAACAAAACAAAATAAAACAAAAAGGAAATTCTAATTCTACCTGCCCTTTAAGGAAATACTTTTGTAACAAGTAGACCACTGATGCACAAAATGCACTCCAGTTTATATGTTCCTTTTGATAATATGGGAAATAGCTCCTCTTTCTTAAGTTTTGTCCGTTATTCACTTCCCTGTTTTGCTAGTGATTGCAAATATACTACATTGAACCTGAAAATACTCTGTAGTTACTTTGAACCTGTCAAGACAGTCAAAGTTAAAATTAGGTTCAACCTGTTACTTCAGATTTATGGTTTAGTAACATGTGGTCCGCATCTCCTTTAAACGTGGTAGCAAGTGTATAAGGATGAACAGACCCCCTCAGGTGACAGGCTGCCTTGGCAAGTACAAGTGAGTGGCCTTGGGACTCATCGGAGATGAACCTGTTTCCTGGTTGACATACCTCGAGGAAGCAAGTCACCTGGCCTGGGGTAGCTTGTTTGCTTGTCTTGTCAGCATTTTGCCTGCTCTAGTGCTAGAAAACTGGATTTCCTTAGATTGCAGTGTAGTACAAACATGCAGTTTCTCTCTGGACCACAAGAGGGAGTGCCTGAATTGCTGTTAACCGGAGCTGAGGTTTGAATTCCTTCTTAAGACTTGGCTAAAAATTGAGGAATGAAAACATGAACGAAAAAGATTTTTTTTTTTTTTTTTTTTTTGGTGATACTGGGAATTGAACTCACCCCCAGCCAGTTTTATCTTTTGTTCTGAAACAAGGACTCCCTAGGTTGTCGAGAATCTTGCTACATTGCTGAGGCTGTCCAGGAACCTGCGATCCTCCTGTCTCAGCTTCCCAAGTACTGGGATCACAGGCATATGTCACCACACCCGGCTGAAAAAGATTTTTTGACAGTGTTATTCTTGAAATATATAGTTGTAGAAAGGAAGAGATTTCATTCCTAGTCAACAACTGTTGTTTTTTCCCCCATGTCTGAGTATTTGAGTTTATTTTGTTTTTGTTCTCCTTTGCAACGGTGTCTGTAAGCACTTTATGTCAAACAGATAATAGAACCTGAAGTTTAATTTTTTCAGTAGTGGTCCTGAATAACTAGTCATAGACTAAAGATAAGTTTTATTGCTTGTGCTTGGTGCTTGGATATGTATGTGCAAAACTTGTTTGCCTCAAATTAGTTAGAAATCCTTAGAATCTTTGGATCTTTTCATCTGCCCTGTATCCCAGTTCTTTTCTAGATCTACTTATGTGATTCTTTGCTGTCATATATATCACAGAAGGTTGATGAGAATAAGGAAGAACATTGTTCTGGGGGCCCAACCCTGGGGATATGAAACTTACTTCATTACATAGTGAAATTTTATAATTTGAAACCAAGATCAGAACTACACAAAGTGAAATTGGTCATCAAGGAATTATCTAGTAAATATAGAGAAACATTCAGTTGTAATTCAGTTATAGGAATATTTCAAGTGAATTTGCCCTTTGATTTAAAATTTTCAGGTAGTCTCTTTATTTTGCTGTTATTATATATAGAAAAATCATGAGCACATGTGTATTTTGTATAACTATAATTATACTATAATACTTTCTGTGTTGGAAACTGTTCTGAATTTAGAAAGAATAATCCTAGGTATTTCCCTTCTCTCTGAATTCTACTTTTTTTTTTTTTTTTTGCAGTACTGGGGATTGAACTCAGGGGCATTCTACCTCCGAGCTATACCCCCAGCCCTATTTTTTATTCTTTATTTTGAAACAGGGTCTCACTAAGTTGCGGAGTACCTCACTAGGTAGCTGAGGCTGGCCGCGAACCTGGATCCTCCGGTCTCAGCCTCCCGAATGCTGGGATTACAAGCATGCGCCACCACGCCCGGCTTGAATTCTACTTTTTAAAAGTTTTCTCCATGGCCTGCCTGTGGCAGTTACCATTTAAATTCAGAGTCAGAATGCTTTGGTTCAAATTATGTGTAAAACTTGACAAAATCAGAGTTATACCTATAATTTCACTGTCATTCATTTGGAATTTGATCATTCCTTGAGCAGAAGAAGGGTAAATGGAATTGCTGTAGAAATGGTGCATGATTTTATCTGTGTAGCAGCCAGTTTTTAGCTATCATCCCTGGTATGTGGTGCGGAGTTACAAACTTGCAAATATTTACTGAGATTGCCACATGTTTTAGTCAGTTTTCTCATCTCTGTGACCAAAATACCTGACAAGAATGACGTAGAGGAGGAAATTTTTATTGGGGCTCATGATTTTAGAGGTTTCAGTCCATAGCACCTCTACCTGAGCTAGGTGTGGTGGCACACACTATACTCCTGGTACTTGGGAGGCTGAAACAGGAAGCTGGTCAGACCAACCTCAGCAATTTAGTGAGACTCTTAGGAAACCTAATGAGACCCTGTTTCAAAACAGCAACAAAAACTAAAAAATAAAACTAAAAAAGGCTGGGGGTGTAGCTCAGAAGTAGAATGCCCCTGGGTTCAACAATCCCCAGCACTCAAAACAAAACCAAACAAAAACCTCTACCTTGAAATATGTTCTTGTTTCAAATTATAGGAATGTCTTGGTACTCTTGGCCATGAATGAATGTCATCTGTCTTGTTCATTGGGGCAGAAAGAAGGTAGAGAATGGTCGACACAGGGGCCAAGTGTTCCTTTGCCTTAAGGTTACTTTTTTTTGTTGTTGTTGTTACTAGGGATTAAGCATCCTGCCTCCGAGCTACTCCCCCAGTCCTTTTTATATTTTATTTCAAAACAAGATCTCACTAAGTTGCTGAGGCTGGCCTTGAACCTGTGATCCTCCTGCCTCAGCCTCCCATGTACTGGGATTACAGGCATGCACTACCATGCTTGGCTCTTAAAGTTATTATTATTTTTTTTTCCCCCCGGTGGTACTAGAGATTGAACGTTCTACCTCTAAGATATACTCCCAGCCCTGTTTTATTTTTCATTTTGAAACAGGGTCACAATAAGTTGTGGAGGGCCTCACTAAGTTGCTGAATCTGGTCTCAAACCTGCAATCCTCCTGTCTCAAAGTACAGATCCTCCAGCCTCTCAAGTACTAGGATTACAAGTGTGGGCTACCATGTATGGCTCTTAACTTCTTTAAACTACAGGGCATTTCAGAAATACAAAGAAAGCATAAAGAATATGGTAACATACATATATAGTAACATGCACAGGATCTATGTATATGCAGCATCCAGTGTAAGAGTGAAAATGGCATGTGGTTATTAAGACATCAGGTGTATTCTTCTGACAAGCCTTTCCTCCTTTCTGCCTCCGGAGGTTAACCGCCGTTGTCCTGAATTTGGTGTTTATCATTCGCATGCATGTTTTTGTAATATTACATGCACATATATTCTCAAACATGAGTACTAATGTTTCACAACATGTTGTATTTTGGTACATGTTTTAAAACAAGATATAAATTGTATCTGTTGCAAGTCATGTTCCAAGGAAGCAGAGGCTGTGAAGATTAAGATGTAGGAAGGCTGTTAAAGAGATTTTAGGGGTCAATGCCTCTGGAAAGGAAGGAAGCAGGGTCGGGCAGAGGGAGAAACTGGGCTGGGGTGCACACCCAGAGATCTCAGCTGGTCCCAGAGGGAGCCCTCGAGGCATGTCCCGCGTGGGGGTGAGAACCAGGCCTTGGTAGCCTCATACTGACTGGTTACTGGCTGAAGGCGGCCCCGGGAGTGAGGGTGTGAGATGCTGAGGCGGCTCTCTTCAGCAGAGCTGTCCCCTTGCAGTGGTCCTAGAAGCAGGGGACTAAGCCCTTCAGCCCTACAGAGGACCTGGAGGCGCATCCCTGCATTAACTATAGTGCATGCATACTGTACATGTCACCTGGGCTTGCCTTTTTCACTCAGCATTACAATTTTGAAATATATGTGTATTAATTATCTGTGTTTCTTCTTATTTTTTGGTACTAGAAATAGAAGCCAGGGGCATTCTACATCGAGCTCTAGACCCCCAGCCCTTTTTATTTTTTATTTCAAAACAGGATCTCACTAAGTTGCTGAGGCTGGCCTTGAACCTGCCATCCTCCTGTCTTAGCCTCCCAAGTACTGGGATTACAGGCATGTACCATCAAGCCTGGCTTAATAGCTGCAGTTTTAATTCAGTCATTTAAATTTTCCTATAGTGTTCAGTTTTATAAATATGTCATGATTTTTAAATATATTTTCTTATTAACAGACAGACTTTTAGTTTTTTGCAGTTTTTCACTATTGAAAAAACCGTGGCCATGTGCGTTGTTTTGCATAGCTCCTTAGCGTGTGTACCGGGGTTCACCTGGGTAGATAAGCAGGAGGACCCAAGGTCTTAGGATATGTGCAACTTCAAATTTAACAGCTCTAATGAGATTGCCCCCTAAGGAGCTGTGTCTCACTCAATAGCCTCGGGAACACTTGCTATGGTCAGACTTTAATTCTGCCATAATTATGGGTATGCAGTGGCATCTCATTGTTGTTTCAGCTAGATTTTTGTTGATTACTGGTGATATTGAGAATTTATGTGTTAATTAGCTAGTTGAGTTTCTTCAATGAAGTGCATATTCTAATCGTGTGGCCATTTTCTATTGGTGTCTTTCATTTATTGATTTATAGTTAATCTATATATTCAATTAATATATATAGTTAATCTATATATCGATTCGTAGGTAATCTATACATTCTGCTTATCGATTCGTAGATAATCTATACATTCTGCTTATCGATTCGTAGATAATCTATACATTCTGCTTATCGATTCGTAGGTAATCTATACATTCTGCTTATCGATTCTTTATAGTCAGTATGTATACAAATATCTTTTCCTGGTTTTTGATTTGGTGGTTCACTTTTTAAATAATGCCCTTTAGTTGGGTGTGGTGGCACATGCTTGTATAGGATCACAGGTTAGCAATCAGCTTCAGCTACTTAATAAGGCCCTCTGCATTTAGTGAGACCCTGTTTCAAAATAAAGAAGAAAAAATAGGACTTGAGGTGTAACTCGGAGGTAGAATGCCCCTGGGTTCAATCTCCAGTGCCACACACACACAAAAAAAGCCTTTTATGTAGGAGTGCTGGTGCATGCCTGTAATCCCAGCACTTGGGAGGCTGAGACAGGAAGATTGCAGTTTCAAGACCAGCACATGGTAACTTTGCAAGATCTAGTTTCAAAATAAAAAAGGGCTGGAGGTGTGGCTTAGAGATAGAACTCCCCTGGGTTCAGTCCCCAGTAAGACAAATAAATAAAGCCTTTTGTTGAATAGGTTTTCCTTTTAATGCAGTGCAATTTATCATTTCTCTTCCTTTGGGCCTTGTTTCTTTGTGTCTTGCTTTTAAAAGTCTTCTTTGAGCTAAAGTCCTATAAAAACATTCTCTGCTCATACTAAAAGTTTTAAAGTTTTGCTTCTCACGGTTTCGCCTGCAGCTCATCTGAAGTGCAGTTTCGTGCGTAGCGTGATGAAGTGTGGGCACCCACTTTTGTTTCTCTCTGTACCCTGTGTTCAGCAATGCCTCATCTGCACTGGCGTGCAGTGCCCCTCTGTCACGGACGTTCTGTCTGTGTAGATCAAGATGTTTTGTGGGGTTTATTGTTCTGTTCTTTTTGTCTATTTCTTTTTTCTGCTTCACTTTCTTGCTTGCTTAGTATTATGTCTTCATTTCTTTGTTATGTCTCGTTGTCTGGTAGTTTAGATTTGTTCTCCTTGTTCTTCTTTAAAATTTTCCCTAGCTTTTGCCTTTTACTTTTCCATGTGCATTTTAGAATTGGTATTCCCTGAAAAACCTTCCTTTGATTGCAGTTGTAGATTAAATTTATAGATTAATTGAGGAGAATTGCTGTCCTTGAGGGATAGGTGTTTCCTACCTGTGTCATCTTTAATACCTGCTTTTAGTTCTCTTTATTGCACATAGGATTTTTATAACTTACCTCTTTATCAAATACTGACATCTTAAATGTTAACAAATATATTTCCTTAACAATTTGATGGTTTCATATCCATCCTTTACTTGGTAAGAAAGTAATTTATTTAATCATACCACTATTGACATTTAGATGAACATATTTTACAGTGATTATTCTCAAACACACATCTTTCCCACCATGGAATTACATCTAGATATTTACCTATATTTTATTCTGGTAAGGTTAAGAGTTTTGTGTAATATTGATTTGAGATGTATTTAGGAATAAGATGTGAGAAAACTACCTATTTTTTTCCCTGTAAAATTAGCCAGTTTGGAGATTTTTTTTTTTTTTTTTTTTTTGGCATTACTTGGCTTTTTTTGTTTTACCTTTCAAGTGACCAACAAAAGCACATAGAAGGCTCTGAAGTGTTTGAATAAATGAGTTTGTAATATTTGTTTGGTTTTCAGATGCTTTATTTTTTTCCCCGTTGATACATCTGTCTACTGGAGATCTGTTACCACACTGTTTTAATTACTGGAGCTGTTGAATAAGTCTGTGTGTGGTAGAGCATCACCATCATTTCTCTTATTGTTTTTCAGGACTTTTATGGACTATATCTGCCTCATTTTCTTTCAGATGAACTTTAAAATAATTTAGTCATGTTTCAAAAAGTATTACAATTTTGATTGACAGTGTGTTAATTTTCTGAAAACATTTAAAGACACTGATGTTTTAATTTTTTGGTCCGATGAGCACTACATATTTCTCCAGTTTATAAATTCTGGAACTTTGTGGTTAGAATATATCAATCCCCAGATTTCTTTTTGGATCAGAATTCAAAGCAATTAAAGAAATCCATTGCAGCAAATATTATCACACTGCATGTTTGTTCTGTAAAGATGAAATGTTTTCCTGTATTAGGCAGCACTTACAGGCTTCACCACCTCCTTACAAGACTTGGCTAGCACGGTACCACGTGTGCCCTGACCAGACAGTCTTCAAAATAGAAAACGTATGTGCTGTTGGAAAAGTCTTGTTTTTTTTCCCTCACGCGGACTGCTTTCTTCAGTAAGTTCCCATTAAAGGAGTTGTCTTGAGCCCTCCGATTCTCCTTGCTTGTGGCGAGGAGGTGGGATGCAGGGCCCTGTGGAGTCTTAACTCTTCACACCTGCCTGGATTCTGGCAGTGCGATTTGCTGAGTGAAGGCTGCAGGCTGGCTTGTCATGTGTTTCCGCGAGGCACTGATGGCCCGTGGCCAGACTGTTCAGGCTTTGTCTTTTTCCCTTGCATAAAATTGCCTGTTTTTCACTTCGCATGGGGGTGTGAGGCAGTTCTGAGATGTTTGTTCTTGCCACGTGTGCGCCATCTGCGGTCTCCTGGCATCTCAGACAGGTTCTCAGATTGGCCAGGGCGTCTGCTGGTCAGCATGCAGAATGGCCAGGATCCCAACCCAGGCTGTTGATGTAACCAGTGCCACAGGGCCCATCTGAAGTGCCACACATGGGGGCTGCGTGGCCCTTTCTTTTGGCTTTTTTTTTTTTTTTTTTTGGTACTGGGAATTGCACCAGGGGCATTCTACCTCCAGCTGCACCCTCAGCCCTTTTAATTTTTATATTTTTGAAACAAGGTCTCGCTAAATTGGCAAGGCTGGCCTTGAACCTGTGATCCTCTTGCTTCAGCCTCCCAAGTACTGGAATTATAGGCATGCACCACCATGTCTGACTGTGGGTTCTGTTTTTTTTTTTTTTTTTTAATTAAGCAAACTCTTCATTTTAGAATAGTTATAGGTTTAAAGAGAAGGTACAATGACAGAGTTTCCATATGTCCCCACTCGGTGACTCCTATTGCTAATTCTTAGAGTGCTATGTGTACCCCAGTTAAGGAGCAAACACTGGTATAGTCCTGTTACCCACACTGTATTTGGAGCTAGGAAGTCCATTTCCTTTTTCAGGAGCCTCGCTCAGAATGTCACGTTACACCGAGTCTTCTGTCTTCGTAGTTGCCTCTGGTCTGGGTCAGGTTCTCGGATATTTATGTTTGATGACCTTGGCAGGTTGTGTGTGGTACTGGAGATTGAACCCAGGGGCATTCTACCTTCAATCTACACTCCAGGCCTACTTATTTATTTATTTTGTTTTGAAACAGGGTCTTGCTAGGTTGCTCAGAGTCCTGCTTGGTTGCCGGAGCTGTCCTTGAACCTGAGATCCTCCTGTCTCGGCCTTTCAAGTACTGGGATTACAGGTGTCTCCACATACCCGGGCAGATACTGTGCAGAATGTGTAGACAGGGCCTGGGTTTGGGGAGGGAGACCCCAGAGTGCAGTGATCCTCTCTCACGTGTCCACAGGACTTGTCACTGTTGACCTGGCCTTGGACACTTGGCCAGGGCAGTGTTGCTGGTTTTCTGCACTGTAAACTTACTTTCTCCTCTTTTCATACTCTACTCTCTGGAAGCAAGTCACTAAGCATAGTATAATCTCAATTTAAAAGTTTTGCTGAAGCCGGGCATGGTGGCACATGCTTGTAATCCCAGCATTCGGGAGGCTGAGACGGGAGGATCTGGGTTCGTGGCCAGCCTCAGCTACCTAGTGAGGCACTCCACAAGTTAGTGAGACCCTGTTTCAAAATAAAAAATAAAAAATAGGGCTGGGGGTATAGCTCGAAGGTAGAATGCTTCTGAGTTCAATCCCTGGTACTGCAAAAAAAAAAAAAAAAAAGTTTTGCTGAATATCATATTACCCTTTAAGAGATATTGTAGACTGTGCCTGTTTTTTGTTTGTTTGTTTGTTTGTTTTGCTTTGTTTTAAATGGGTGTATAGACTTCGTGTTTAAAGCCTAAAGCACAAGAATAAGCATCTGGATGTAAGAAGGGTTTGCAGTGGTTGGTAGCTATGTTGAGTTTTTTTTCCAGCCTTCATACCTTTCCTTTACTGGGTTCACTTTAACATCTTCATAACCCACAAACTGCATCAGCTGCTACATCGCTCGGATGGCAGCACAGGCTGTCCTTCCACAAGAAAGCCTCCTTTTCCCTGGTACTGTTGGGGGATCAAGTTTTACCCACACTGAAGCTTATCTAGTAAACACCAAAAATATATTTATCCTAATTACTTTGATAGAAATATTTCTGTGTATAAAATTATCTTATAGATTTATGAGTTTTACTGTTTTCTGACATAATAGTTTATCCTCCTACACACCTCTTCTACTTTCAAGTAGTTGAATCTGAGTTCACATTTCAGAAATGTTTTTATATTGTTTGTGGGGTGAAATTCTCAATGAATTCATTCATTCCTTCCATCCATCCATCCATCCACCCATCATCCATCATCCATCCTTCCATTTTGTTGTACTGGGGATTGAACCAAGAGGCATTCTACCTCTGGGCTACACCCCCAGCCTTACTTTTTTTAGTTCTTATTTTGAAACAGGGTTTTGCTAGGTTGATGAGAGTCTCACTGCTTGCTGAGGCTGTCCTCAAACCTGTGATCCTTCTGTCTTAACCTTCAAAGTCCTGGGATTACAGGCATGTGCCACCATGCCAACTCAATGAATCATTTGGGGGGGGGGGAATGGGGGTTTGGTTATTCTTTATTAACTTAACTCAAATGAGTTTATTTACATATTTTACTTCAAGAACATTTCTAAATAAGAATAAAAAAGAATATTGTGCTACTATTTTAGCATATAATCAGAATGTTCTTGAAATGATGTACACAAGTAATGTATTTGTTCATTGTGTCATTACTTTATGTGTTTTAGGAAACTTACTCTTTCAAAAACAAAAAACCTTGTAATAAATTTTGTGATGCCAAAAGCAAACAGTTTTGCGAGCCTACATTTGCACACATTTCATCTATAAGTTATGAATATTTTATTAAGGTGGAATGGTTAGAAGTTTTTTTTTCCCCCCAGAACATTTGAAATCAACGTTTTCTCTTATTTGTGTTACTGTGGAGTTATTAAAGAATTTATACTGGGCACAGTGGCACATGCCTGTAATTCCAGGACTTGGGAAGATGAGATGGGAGGATTGCAGGTTCAAGGCCAGCCTCTGCAACTTGCCAAGACCCTCAGCAACTTAAGGAGACTGTGTATCAAAATAAAAAAAATCAAAAGGTCTGGGGGATAGCTCAAAAGTAGAACGTCCCTGTTCAATCCCCAGTACAAAAAAAAAAAAAAAATTGGCATGTATTACAGTGGTTTGTCTTTAAGCCAATCTTAGAATCCAGTACTAAGGGAAAAAGTTCAAAAAGTACATTTTTTTAAGGTCTTTTGCTCACTTTCATGGTCACTTGGTAAGACAACTCAAAGCACAAATAATGTTTTTAATCAACCACAGGGGAAATCCTTTCCCTGGCCCTCAATTCTCCTTTCAGTCAGTCAAACGATTTTCAGGTTTATGTGGGGGATTCCCACATGTGCTATAATAAGTCTCTTGTAAAGTTTTCATATAGGTATAGGACGTATATTATTGCATACGTTTTATATCTTAACTGTGTGAGATTTGTTCAGTGCACCGTTAATTTTGTTTTGCTATTGCTCACTCTATTTTTCTAAGTATGGCTGTGCAAGAATAGAACATCACTAAGTCAAATACAGAACATTGTTCTTAGGTAGATTAAAGGTTTGTAAGTATAAGGTCTGCAGAGATACTCTGAATTTTTTTGGGGGGGGGCAGCAAGTAAACTCTACAGAGCTTTGGCTACAAGGTTCCTCCTTACCTGCTTTTATAGAACTTTTACTGGACTGAGCCCCTGCAGGCTCTCGCACCCTGGGTGCTCAGGAGTCAGGGCGTGTTTTTACCACTCCAATCTGGCAGGTTCGTTTCTTGTGATTACTGTTTAGGTCAGTTTCTAAAGCCTTGAAGTGATCTTCAAAAAGATGGTAAATGTTGAGCCGTCTGCAAGGAAGGAGTGGGGAGATATACTGAGATAGGAGCTGTGATCTAGTAATCACGTTGTAAGACAGATCATCCTGAAATTAGTATACTATAAGAAAGCTAGAAAATATCTCTGTGGGCCCCCTATGCAGTTCCAGCTCTTTCTTGAGCTTGTAAAATGGTTTCTGAGAGACTGGTTCTGTACCTCTGTCTATTGGATTACCCGACTGTCCTTCTGGGACCACGTGAAAAACCTTTGCAAGGAGACCGGAGCCTGCCGTCAGCTCTGCCACTCTGCATGCACACTTGCATTATGCACCAAATGGAAGTTTTCCTAAATGAGAAGAAACTAGTAATTGGCACACAGTCCCAGGACCTTCTCTGCCTGGCCTCTGCACCATGACCACTCCAGCACTGGGTTTGTTCTTCCAGAGAGTATTCCTAGGAATAGGAAGGATCAGGGGGAAGCGGGAGGGATCTCTGAAACTCTCTTAAGGCATTTGCAAGTCCCCCGTCTTCTAAAACCTAACAAACAACAACTATAAAAAGGAATTTTTCCCGAATTTTCTTGGTTTTACCCTCAGGCCTTTACATCAAAAACTTACCTGACCTGACATTTCCATGAACTAACTACATTTTTATGTTCTTGTGCCAAGAAGATTCAGATCTGTTAGGATGCTTTAAAATTGCCATCCCCTTTTATTCCCATCCTGAAATCCCCCAGTACTTTTCCTCTGGTTTTGAAATTTCAGGAGATTTCGCACTAAAGCCCTGCTTCCTCTCCCAGGCCTGCCTGCGCTTGTTAGTGGTCTTGAGTCACTCCTCGGAGACTGCCCCGTGCCAGGTGGTCAGGAGAGTGTGCCATGGGGCTGCTTTGTGGATTCCAGTTCTGCTTTGCTCCAGAGGGCGGCTGTCTTGCCAGGGAAGAAATGGCAACTCTGTGATTACCCTCTCTGTAGAACTTGCTCAGCTTTGCCTCCCTCCTTCGCACTCAGATGCAGAAACAATCATCTTACTGTCATCTGATTTTGACTTGGTCCAAACTCAGAGCATCTCAAAGTGGATAGCATAGAGCAACCTGGAAGGTTGCATTCATTGGTTCAACAAACATTTATTGCTTGCTCGCTTTGAGGCTGGCTATGTGGTGACGCAGGGGTACAGAGATACAAAGGCCCAATACTGTCCTGAGTAAGGCTTCCATCTCTACAGTGAGATGCCTGTGGTGCAGGCTGTCCTGAGGGAACTGACGTTTGACCTGGGTTCTGGAGGATGGTTAGAAGTAAACGGAGGAAAGACGGGGGTGGTCATAGAAGTTTGGGGGCAGAGGTTGAGGAGAAATGTCAAGCCCTGTTGGTGGATGTCCCCTGGGGGAACTGGCTGTGTATGTAAAGGCCCATGAAGGCTGAGGCAGGAGGATTGCAGGTTCAAGACCAGCCTCAGCAACTTATTGAGAGTTGGTTCAAGACTAACTCTCAGCAACCTACTGAGACCCTGTTTCAAAACAAAATTCTAAAAAGAGCTGGGAGTATAGCTTGGAGGTAAAATGCCACCTCTGGTTTAAATCCCCCAGTAAAAGCGCACACACACACACGGTCAGAGCACACAGAGGGAGTGTAGAGCACTCTACACTCTGTGCTAGCAGTTTGCTAGCTGTTGTCAAAGACAACCTTGCAGACAGTTCAGTTATGAGCACTTGCTTCATTACAGTTTTTCATTACAGTGTTTCATTACAGTTGCGGAGTGTCATATTCACAGATTCACTCTTGATAGGGATTTATTATAGGAAGAATGGCTAATTCAGTCATCACTGAAAAGAATTATTGGTTAAAATCTTTGCCCGCTGTTGTTGAGTCAACTGGGTGGGTTGTAATGAGTTTCCCAGAGCACATCTTAATTTCCTTAAATTTTATTAGAAAAAAGCTGTTCATTCCTTACCAGAAAAGCTGCTCATTCCTCCCCAGTAGATGTTGTGAATTATATAGCTGGCAGATTGGTTCCCTTCAGCCCAGGGCTGGGACACTTTCTCCTTCACAGGTTTCAGGTCACAGTGAAATACAGTTATCTTTTCTTGAGGCTGCTTAGGAAAAGCTTTCTTTTTCCCTTTCCTTCTCCCTTCCTCTCTTCCTTCCTTTTTTCCCTCCCTCCCTTCCTTTCTTGGTACTGGGGATTGAACCCAGGGGCATTCTACCTCTGAGTGATGCGCCCCAGCCCTGTTTTATTTTTTATTTTGAAACAGGGTCTCTAAATTGCTGAGGCTGGGATTACAGGCATGCTCCATCATGACCCACCTAGGAAGAGCTTTCTACACTAAGCTGAGAGGAGTTTGGGTTTTTATGCTGGGGGTATTCAGGAGCTCCTGAGGGAACTTAGTGGGAAGGAAGTCCCCGTCATCAGCCTGGGGGCAGTTAGGTGCTGGGTAAGGCTGGAGCAGCAGGGATAGTTGGCAGAATATTTCAATTGTTCAGGGAAGAAGTGAGGCGGACCTGGAGCTCGACCTGCCTTTTCCTTTGCCCCTGGTCCCCCAGACACTCCCTGGAGCAGCTTTGAGGCAGAAACATAGCTGGGCTGGGTAGGGGGTGGAAATGAGTTGTCATTCTTCCTCCAGAAGGTCAGTTTTAAATTATTTTATTTCATGTAAATGATGATTGTTAGATACTGATGAAAAGATGCCAGAGGGAGCAGCCAGACTGTGAGATAAGAGGCAGGAGAAAGTCACCAGGGTGGCTCTGGCCTCAGTCTCCAGCCCCTCCTGCCTCCGGGCTTGTCATGTACCTCCTCAGGCTTGGTATCGTCTGGCCTTGGTATTTCTGCTAGAATTTTCTGAATTATGGAGTTCTGCCCTTCCTCTGAGGCCTGCAGGCTGCGCCTCCTTTAGTCTCCAGCAGCCTGTGTGCTGAGCTTAGAACAGACCGTCAGGCACACTCAAGGGCACAGCGATCTGCACCATCGTCTTGGCATAAAGCAAAATAGACCAGTTTCCTGGTCACTGGTGTGATGGCACGGGGTCATTGAGTCATTCTGGGTGAAGACGTAACTAGATTAAAAGAAAGTCAGGGAGCTGAGCTGGAGGGCGGAGCTAGGGGCGGAGCTTGAGTAGGAGCTGCAGTTTGGGAGAGGGGAGTTGGAATGAATTTTCCTTCCAGGTCTCCATGGTTTCTTTCCCAGTGTCTCTCTGTTGTCTTTTATGATAATGCTTAATCACTATCTTGTCAACATATTGCTATAAAAATAACACTCCACAATTACCTGATCATAGTGGGACAGGTATTTTGAGAACATGCGTTTCTCCTCTGAATTTGATGTGAATAGAACTTAGCTTCCTTAACTTGTATTTCTGTTAGAGGCCTATATTCAAAGAAATAATTATTTGTGTGTGTGCGTGTGTGTGTGTTTAAATGTCATCCAGGCTACAAAAATACCTGGCTCCTGCAGCCCGGAAAGACAGACCTTGTGGAGTGGAGGTGGGGAGTCAGACCTGCAGGCTGGGAGATGAGGTTCATCTTTGCCTCTTCATTCAGTCGGGAGGTTGCCTAAGCAACCACTTAGGCAGTAATTAAAAGATGAGCAACTAAAAGGTATGTACTTGAGCATTTTAATCCACACATGCATTCTCTGCCAGATTGAGATTACAGCGTGCCATTTTTTATTTAAAGTTAAGTAAATAAAAAACCAACATTTAATTATATAAGGGCACACACAGTTATTAAGATGTATGCTCGTGTGTGTGTGTGTGTGTGTGTGTGTGTGTGTGTATGTGTTATGCTTTTCATCTCTCTCTTGAACATGCTTCCTCTGAACGGAATGTTTTCTGTACACCTCTTACCCTGGCTTACTTGAGAAAACAGAAGTGAGGTTATTGCTGGAAATGGTTGCATCTCAACTGTGAGGTTCTTTGGGAAGGCAGGTATTGGTTCATCTGCCTGGATCTGAGTATGTTAACATGAGTAGACTCTCCGGCATGTGGAGAAGAGCTTGTTTCTTCTCACTCTGTCCAGGCTTCAACTTGTATTTATCCAGACGCTTTCATGGTTTCACTCTATCTTAGCTTGTTCTGAATCTACTCTTCCATGGCTTAAGGGGGAGTGTGTAGAAGGGCTGTTGGTGAACAGGAGTGAGGGACTCTCTCTGAAAGTAGAAGCAGTCTCAGTTTGCTAAAGATTTTCCTCCGACTCTTCTACTTGGTTGATCATAGGGTATGCTAAACATCTTTTTTCCTCTGTGAAACACTAACATTTCCAGACTTTAACATGGACTTGCCTTAGATTCCATTTTAATGAATAAGGCTTTTTTTTCCCCCCATGTACTGGGGAAAGAGGAAAGTCCTACACTTAATTAGGTGATAGACTCATTTTCACAGTAGGTTTATAAATAATACATATATCTGCAAAGAGCCCGATTATCAAAATATTAGCAGCACTAATTTTAAGTAGGGTGAGATTATGGTCCTACATCAAGATGAGGGGTAGAAAATGGCTGCTTTCTTCCAGAGAATGAGAGGGGTCACCCGCCCACTCCCCCACATCCACAGGCTTGATGAACAATACTTGGGCATGTTTTGAATGCCCCAGTTGTTCCCCTTCTGTTGCCCACAACTTTGAGACACTCCTGTTATAGAATGGTGGCAGATTCAGTTATCATGTTTTTTTGTTGTTGTTGTTTTCCTCCTTCCTAGATAATCTAAATCTGTGGATGAAACTATCACCAGGCTCTGGACTTTTTCTATAACAAAAGTGAAATGTTTCTATTCCTTGCATTTAAATTATGGTTTTGAAACATTGGGCTGTATTTTATGAACTACCTTAAATTATTTTTTAGGTAAGATGAGTTATAAATAAGGTGAGCTTTGGCTTCTTTTGTTTAATATCTATATTTTTACTTTTTTTTGCAAGATAAAAATAATTGGTTGATTTTTTTTTTTTTTTTTTTTTTTTGCAGTACTGGGGATTGAACATAGGGGCATTCTACCTCCGAGCTACACCCCCAGTTCTATTTTTATTTTTATTTTTATTTTTATTTTTTGAAACAGGGTCTCACTAAGTTGCAGAGGGCCTCACTAAGTAGCCGAGGCTGGCCGCGAACCTGGTTCCTCCAATCTCAGCCTCCCAAGTACTGGGATTACAAGCATGTACCACCATGCCCAGCCAATTGGTTGGTTCTTGAATTAATTCATTGACTGTCTCCTTTTTGCCATTCACTGTACTAGGCAATGGGGATACAGAGATTAAAACCTGATCCCTATTTAAAAGTTGCTAACAAATCCAAAAAAGAGGCATGAACATAAATATTCTCATAATATTTATGAGAATACTTGTATAGCACTTACTCTGCCCTGGGCACTATTCCAAGTGCTTTCTAGGCATTAGCTCAGGAATCCATAGGATACAATAGCCAGGCACTGTTCCAAATGCTTTCTAGGCATTAGCTCAGGAATTCATATGATATAATAACCTGTGAACTTCTTACTATTATTTTCTCCCTTTACACATGAGTAAATTAACCAGGGACTTAACAAAAGAGGTTAAGTACTTGCTCAAGGTTATGAAGCTTGATTTAGTTGACGTTTTGATGTATTAAGTATAATAACAGAGCTATTCATAGAGTGTTCTAGCAGAAAAGGGAGCATCCTATTGGGAAGATAGAAAATAGAGATGTGGATATTAATGAAATTTTTCCAAAGGAGACAAAAGTCTATTCAGAAGAGTAGAAGAGATAAATTTTTCCATGAAATACTTCTTTAGTAACATTAAATACTGTATTATATGCCAGGTGTAGTGGCACATGCCTGTAATCTCAGCTACTGGGAAGTTGAAGCAGGAAGATCGCAAGTTCAAGTCCAGCCTGAGCAATTGAGTGAGATCCTGTCTCAAAAAGTGTTAGGGATGTAGCTCAGTGGTAGAGCACCCTGGGTTCAATCCCCAGTGCTGTAAAACAAAAACTGTACTATAATAGAATCCATGGGTTGAATCATTGACAGAATATTGGAAGATGGGGAGATAGTAAAAAACAAAGAAACAAAAACCTGATCCATGCATCTTCAATACAAATGACAAGGATATAGAGTTTCAATTTGAGGCTCTGTTTCCAATTGGTATGAGATATAAAAACTTGGCATTTAAAAATTTAATAGAAATATTAATTTACTTATGCCCTGCAAGCATGTGGGCAGATGGGCAGATGTGCAATCCATTTTGAAAGTTTTAAGGTGAATTTTTCTTCCCTGAAGATTTTATATTGGCAAACCTGCAGTAACCTGTAGAAACAGTCCACTTAGTATTTATTTGGTGTGAATAAATACAGTGGAAAGATCAATATGCATTTTTTCAGATTAAAAAATAGGCAAGAATTACCTGCTTAGGTAGACTGGTCTTCCCCATACAGATAGGCCTGTTCAGAAGGTGGGATCAGGGTACCGGTGCTTGGCATGGCTGCTGGGTGATTGCTTTTCCACCTTCGTTAACAACCTGCTCTTTCAGTCATTGGTCCAGTGTATAATCCATCCTTTCATCCACCCAGTGACTTAACTTGCTGACTCTCTCATTTCTCCCACTCGTCATTAATGACCACCTCACTGTTCTCTGCTCTGCCCCAACTTTGTTGCCCCGTCTGCTTCCCTGGTGAATGGACTTTGTTCCTGGGTGGATTTTATTGCCTTGACTATTTTCCTGACTGCTTAGGGTTCTGGGCTTCTCTACACTAGTGAGCGCCCATCCACCTTGCTACACGGGACCTTTCCTCCCTTGTCTTTTTTTTTTTGTGTGTGTGGTACTGGGGATGGGGATTGAACCCAGGGGCATTCTACCTCTGAGCTACACCCCCAGCCCTATTTTTCATTCTTTATTTTGAAACAGGGTTTCGCTAAGTTACAGAGGGCCTCACTAAAGTAGCTGAGGCTGGCCGAGAACCCCGATCCTCCGGTCTCAGTATCCCAAGTACTGGGATTACAAGCGTGTGCTACCCCTTCGTTTTCTTTGACCCATTGACTCTGCCCATCTACTGGCTTCTCCACTTCATACCTGTCCACCAGTTCCTTCATTTCCCTCCTTAGCCAACTTAGAGGCATGGCTCAGGTTTTAAATCAGTCTCTTACTCAAACCCTCCTCTTTCTGACTATTTTATCCTTCTGCTGGCACCTGGGCTGCTGAACAGTATTGGAGAGAATCGCACCAACAGGGCCGACGGGGACCTGCCCTCCTAGATTCCGTGGTCACCTGGGCGCTGGTCAGCAGAAGCACCATGCGTTACTCTGGTGAGCTGACATTCTTCCTTTTCATAGTGACTGGCCAAGCCTACTTCATGCTCTTTAGAATTCTTCCTGCTTCTCTATCCCCCTTCCCTCTGCACACAATCTCCATTTCCACTTCATAGAACCAAGAGAGACTGTCCCACAAGAACCACCTCACCTCTGCCTCCACGTCCCAAGCTTACACTACTCACCCTTTGTCCCCATCTCCCCAGCCCGCTCACCCTCATCTAGGGGCCTGTTTCCTCTTCCCTCCAGACGCCCACTTGGCGAAGCGTCCTTCTTCCCTCCCCCATCTGCTGTGCTCCTGCAGCAGGACCCTCAGCCCCCGTCACTGCCCTCTCTGTCCTGGGCTCCGGTAAGCCGAGAGTCTCCTGGTTTTTCTTCTTCCTCTCGTGTGGCTCTTTCTTAGTCATCTTTGTTGGTTTCATCTCTGTCAAGCTGACTTCTGTCAGAAGGTGACAGAGATATCCATTAAGTGCAGGGGAAACAATTTTGTCAGTGTGTTGTTTGTTTTGTTTTTTTGAAGTGCTGGGATGGCAGCCAGGGCCTGGCCCATGCCACGCAAGTGCTCTACCACTGAGCTGCATCCTCAGCCCTTGAAAACAGTTTGGAGTTTCTGTCCTTTGCCTGATGCTGGAAAACTGGAGCCTGTCGGGTGGGGGTGAGGGTGGGGGACCTTGCTCCTCTGTGCTGCAGTGTGTGAGCTGCCAGTGTGTTGCCCCGGGGCTGCTCTGCATGGTCTTAGCTAAATGCAGGGCCAGGCCATGTACTGCAGTTGTCTCCCTTGGCTGCGGAAAGGCTCTGCACTCTGCAGAAATAGTCCCCTAGGGTTTACTCCACAGACATGCAGGAGAGAGTTTGATGGGCAGCTTTCAGATTAGAATGGGCAGGAATTTCCCCGACAGATCAGTTTTATTATTATAGTATTCTCCAAGTGTCGTCCTGAGCGTGGCTCATCTGTGCCTTTGTAGAGTACTGAGGAGCAGTGGGGTGGCACTTACAGCCCCTTCTTCTGCCAGGTGGACCCGTCTGTCCTGCTAGATGCCGGAAGGGTGCTGTGCACTCTGTGCTCCTGCCTGCCGCCTCTTCCTCCTCTCAGTATTTGTTTTTTCTTCTGCTCTTTTGGCTAATCTCTCGTGTTGTCTTTCACATAAAGATAGAGATGGGTAGTAGACGTAATTGGTGGATTTATTATTTAGCTCCAGAGGATGCCAGAGGTGATGAGAATGGCCTAGTGCTGCCCTGTGGCAATCGTAAAAGAGAAACAAAGTGGATAATTCTACTGTAGCGTAATAAAGACCATTAACATCTATACTGAGCATTTTGTTTACTTGATTTCATATAATCTTTTTTTTTTTGCGGTACTGGGGATTGAACTCAGGGGCATTCTACCTCCGAGCTACACCCCCAGCCCTATTTTTTTATTCTTTATTTTGAAACCGAGTCTCACTAAGTTGCGGAGTGCCTCACTAGGTAGCTGAGGCTGGCCTTGAACCTGGATCCTCCGGTCTGAGCCTCCCGAATGCTGGGATTACAAGCGTGCGCCACCATGCCCGGCTTTTTTTTTTTTTGGTTGTACTAGGGATTGAACCTGGGGCATTCTACCTTTGAATTACACACCCAGCCCCTTTTTATTTTTTATTTTGAAACAAGGTCTTAAGTTTCTGAGGATCACACTAGGTTCCTGAGGCTGGTCTCAAGCCTGCAATCCTCCTGTCTCAGCCTCCCAAGTACTGGGATTACAGATGTGAGCCACCAGGACTGGTTGATTTCAACCTTCCGAAATGTTGCTGGCTATCCCCATTTTACAGAGGAGGAAATCAAGGCTCTGATGAATAAATCATTTGTTTAAGGTCACTCAAACAGCAGGTCACAGAGTGGGTCTGGTGGGGCTGCAAACTCAGGCACTAATCACTGCAAATAGGTTTTGTTTCCCCGTATCACCACCTTCCAGGGGCTGCTCATAAGCAGAATTCAAGAGGCTGATTACTGGGACAGGAAGGTGAGGGCTGAGCATGTCACTGGGGGAGATATTGGTAGGTGTTCCACGAAACCTATTTCACAGTATGAGCAGGAGGCCAGAGTGGAGGGGGCAGTGGGCAGGAGAGGGAAAACCATTTGTCTCCATCCCTCTGTTTTTACCTCTTAACATCAATTTCCCACCAGAGTTATTCTGTGGTGGCATAGTGCATTGGAGAAATAAGCTGGCTAGACCAACTCTTTTGTCAGTTCAGTCCAACAGTGGGTCTCCTTCCCTTGACTATAATCATAACAGTTGCACCTATTGTCCGAACAGAGCCAGCCGCTGCTCCAGAGCTGTCAAGGGAAGGGCCAACATTTCCTGGGAAATTTTCTTATGATGCTAGATTCCAGTAGAACACTAAGTGGGAGTTCTTTGGGTGGGAAACAGCAGAACAGGATGAAGAAATAGTAACAGAGACTAACCTGAGAGCAGCAGGTGGATCAGTGGTGGAATTGTGAATGCAAAGTGTTGGCGAGGCCAGGCTCCCGCCGGTCCCCAGGGCTCTGGAAGGGCTCTGCAAAGCTTTGTCGGGGATCAAGAAATCTCACAAAACGTGGTTGAGAAGAACAGGAAGGAGGGGATCCACCAGGCATCACCCAACAGAGAGGTATGTGGGGCCAGTGTGCCCCTGGGCCCTCAGTGGGGTTCCACAAGTGATGGAACATTGCCCCCTTCTTCTCTATTTATTTATTTATTTATTTATTTATTTATTTATTTATTTATTTATTTATTTTGCGGTACTGGAGATTGAACTCAGGGGCATTCTACCTCCGAGCTATACCCACAGTCCTATTTTTTTTTTTATTCTTTATTTTGAAACCGGGTCTCACTAAGTTGCGGAGGGCCTCACTAGGTAGCTGAGGCTGGCCGCGAACCTGGATCCTCCGTCTCAGCCTCCCGAATGCTGGGATTACAAGCGTGCGCCACCACGCCCGGCTCTCTTTTTATTTTTAATGGGTTTTTAAGACACAATTCATATAACATAAAATAAACCAATTTAAAGTGGATAATTCAATGGCGGTTTTGTACATCATAATGCTATATAGCTGCTTCCTCTGTCCAGTTCCCATTTTATCATCCCCAAAAGAAAACGAGCCTCAGCAACTTAACATGACCCTCAGCAACTTAAGGGGACTGTGTATCAAAATAAAAATAAAAATAGGGCTGGAGATATATAGCTCAGAGGCAGAATGCCTCTGGGTTAAATCCCTAGTACCACAACAAAAAAACAAACAAACAACAACAAAACAGATTTCAGAAGCTTACTAGGAACATTTCTAGAGAAGCTGTGAGTGGAGTGGGGGAAATGCAGAAAAGCAGAGGAGTCTTCCTTTTCCCTTCCTCCTCCTGTCATGAACTAAATGTTTGGGATCCCTCCCCCATGTGTATGTTGAAGTCCCCTGACTCTCAGTGCCTTGCTGTTTGGAGCTAAGGACTTTGGGAGGTAGTTTCTATAAACTCATATGGGTGGGGACCCCTCATGGGATTAGTGTCCCCATAAGAAGAAAGACCAAATTACTTATAAACTCTCTCTGCCCTGTGGGGATATAGCAAGCTAAGAAGAAAGCCCTCCCCAGGCACTGAGTAGCTGGACTGTTGATATACTTCCAGCCTCCAGAACTCTGAGAAATCAATGTCATCATAATACCCAGTCTATGGTATTTTGTTATAGTAGTCCAAGCAAAGACACCTCCCTTTCCTATGTGTTTGTTTAATGCACTATACAAGCCAGTTGTAGAGAACTAGATAAGTAACCTCAGACAATACAGTGTGGCGTATGACATTGAACCAAGAGTTTATTTTCTTCCTTTCAATCATAATCCTTTTGCAGAAGCCATTTTAACAGTTGGGAATTTATCCTTCTACACCTGTGCCATCTAATAAGGTAGCCGTTAGCCACATGGGGCTATTTAAATTTAAATGAATTAAGATGAAATGCAATTAAACATTAAGTTGCACTGTCATAATCATATTTCAGGTGCTCAATAGCTAGTGACTATCATGTGGACAGACAGTATTTCCATCAGTGCAAAATGTTCCATTGGATAGCCTAGGTCTAGATGAATTCTGCTCATATATAAACATACATAGATACACACACACACACACACACACACACACACACACACAGTTGGCATAACATTGCGCATACTTTTCTGCAGTTTGTGGGGTTTTTTTTCACCTAACAGAGAAACTGTTAATTTGGTGTGATCTATATGCAGTGCCATGCCAGGAAGAAGTTGAAACAGTGTATAATCAAACATAGAATTTTGGTAAATTTAAATAATTTTAATTTCAGATTTTAGAAATAATTGCAACATATCTTGACACGCATTCCAACTTTAAACAAATTATTTTTGGAACTAGTCCACTCAGCCTTGATATGTCAAGACAAAGATGAATTGAAAGGTGTCTTCGGACTTAATCCATTGTGATTACCCTACACACACACACACACACACACACACACACACACACACACACAGAGTTCCACAGTTCCTATTGTTCCTCTGTTTGATGACAAGGACTTGGTATATTTTACTGTCTTCCCACTAGTAAGTAGCCACTAGGCACATGTAGCTGTTTAAATTAAATTTAATTTTCAGATGAGCAGTACTTGGGAGGCTGAGACAGGAGGATCACAGGTTCAAGGCCAGCCTCAGCAACTTATCGAGACCCTCAGCATCTTAAGAACACCCTGCTTTGAAATAAAAAATAAAATAGGGCGGGGGGTGTAGCTTAGAGGTAAAATGCCCCTGGGTTCAATCCCCAGTACCAATAAACAAATACATTTAATTTAAAAACACTTAACCCGCCGGGCGTGGTGGCACACGCTTGTAATCCCAGCATTCGGGAGGCTGAGACCAGAGGATCCAGGTTCGCGGCCAGCCTCAGCTACCTAGTGAGGCACTCCGCAACTTAGTGAGACTCGGTTTCAAAATAAAGAATAAAAAATAGGGCTGGGGGTATAGCTCGGAGGTAGAATACCCCTGAGTTCAACTCCCAGTACTGCAAAAAAAAAAAAAAAAAAACACTTAACCCTCTGTCGTCCGCGCAGTCAGATTTCCAGTGCTCATTGTCCACATACACCTGGTGGCCACAGTGTTGGACAGTGGGAAAGGAAAGTTCCCATGATGCAGGAGGCTCGATTGGACAGTGCTGCACAAAGCATTCTGTTCATGAAAGGTGGTGGCATTACACAAGCAAGGCATGGGGAGGTGACAGTGCTCCCCAGGAGGACACACCAGGATCTCGGGGTGTGGGGGGTGGAGACCTTGTGCTTCCAAGCCCTTCCCACTTGAGCTTCCGATCCTTCCTCTAAGCTGCAAGTCTTCCAGCTGTCTGCTGGGAATTAGCCTCCTATAGTAAATCAACTGTGAGAAAGAAAATCAGTACCAGCAGCATTAGTATAGTGTAGAACTATTACTTGAAATCATAATGGGTGGTGTACATAAATGGTTAAATAGCATCGATATGTAACAGTAAATGCCACTGTTTCATTTAGACAAAAAGCGTGTTGACAAAAAACTTACAAAACAGAGTGTATTTATGCCATTGTGTATGTTAGGAAATGCAGAATCTGGAAGAATTCACAGGAAACACTAAGAATAGCTTATTCTGGAGAGAAACAGCAGATGAGGGAGGTAGGCAGAAGAGAGACTTCCCCGGGTACCTTTTCTTTATGTAGCTTGTAAATGTGTGCTGGTATTACTTAATAAAAAGAAAATCAAGCAATAAATAACAAAGGAAAAATAAAAACATCCCTAAAATGTGCAGGGACCAGAATTGATGCTTAAGGAAGTAATGATCACATAGGACATAAAGAATTACAGAGTCAGAGTTTGCTGTGACCGTCACTTGAGCCCCCCAGGGCCTCCTGATGGACAGGGATCCGGGGCTGACACATCTTTGCTCACAGGCAGTTATTGTACAGCAGTTAAAGCCATCTAAAATGGTTTTTCTCCATATTATTTGATGTAATTTGGGAGAAAAATATCCTTAGTATTGAATTATTTTTTATATGCAACCATTCTTAACACTTGTAGAACAGAGCTTAGGAAATGCTGACTTAAACTCTTGGAAAGAATTAGAACAGAAAAGATGAGGTTGACAAGAAATTGTTCCAGGTCTGGGGCACCCTGCTTCACCATGTCTTTGAAGAAAAAGAATACTGGTGTTACTTGGGTTGAAGTTGAATCGTGAGGCCTGGCAGCTTATTCAGCATGTGCCACCCACATCTAGTTCCCATGTGCTTTGTGTGTGGATGTTAGAGTCCTCACCCATCCCTGGCTCACAGCTACTCTCAGTGATGAAGAAGTAGGAAGGGCCAGCTGTGTGGGAAGAGAGATAGCACTGTCTTCTTCCACCGTCCAGTCTCCGTATTTCATCTTCCAGGAGATCACAACATTGAAATGGAGTGCCTGCAGAGTAAAAATGGAATACTCGTTTTTGAAAACCAAATTCCGTGATGTAGCAAAATTAATTTTTTTCTATTGAAGCAAGTTGCTAAGATCTGTACTCTTTTTCAGGAAAGAAAACTAAGAGGAAACTAGTTAGGGGGGAAAATATGTCCTGAACTGTTGAGGCTGAAAAGGAAATAATTACTTGTGGAACTTTAAGGAAGGTCTTCCTAAAGGTGAGGGTAGTTCTCCTAAATTCAGCCAGCTGTACAGCACAGAATTCCAGCCATTCAGCTCCAAATGTTACTTCTCCTGAAAGACAAATCTGTTTCAGATAGGAGGTGAGCCATTACTGGGTTTTGTGGCAGAGCCTTCTGGCTGTTCCACAGGACCCATAACCTCCCTTGATACAGTAACCCCAGTGCTACCCCCTGCAGGGCATGCGGCAGCTCCGTGGCCATGCAGCTAAATTGTGGTCACCAGGAGTTATATTACTACATGGTTCTTCCCAGGAGAGACCTTAAGAGCCATGTGTGTCTCTTTCTCTTTTTGCCCCCTTCCCATTTTGCTAGAGCTCGGATGCCACTGTTTTAGACCATGAAGTTAGGTCAGAGGTGGTAGGGGAACAGATCAGATGGAGCACCCTCCCAGCCTTCCTTTCTGAGTTCTAACCTGAGAAAGCAAATCTGCTCTTGCCTAACCCAGTGATAATTTGGTCTTCTTACTACCCTCAGCCAACCCAAATGCTAACTAATGTAGGTTCAGTCTACCAGGAAAATTCAGCTCTGTTTACAGCTCTTAATCCTGTGAGCAAGGTATTCTTGTTTTCATTTAATGGATTATGAGACAAAAGTTAAAGCAACTTGCCCAGATCCCTGCCAGGCAGAGCCAGCGTTTGAATCCATGTCTGATCTTTCGGACTTCCGATCCCCAAAGCTTCAGCCTCGCGTTAGTAGTTAACTTTGGAGTCTAAAGAAGGGCCCGTGGCCCATGGTTTTGTAATGTTCACTTTTTGGCAGAGCTCCAATTTTGTGGATTTAAAAAAAAAAAAGACGTTGGGTTTTTCAGAGAAATTCATTTGTGGCTTTTTGAAAATGACAAACATGTTAACTGTATTTCAGTCAATAATATTTATCAGAAAAACTTTGTTCTTCATTTCAAAGAAACCCGTGTCATTCCTCTAGTTTCTAGTATTTACTTAATTGTCACTTGCTAATTGGGACATTTCTGTGAAAAGAGAATAGTTTGAAGAGGGAGATGATCTAGCTCATTTTCTTTATATCTACATCAAAGAAAATTTGGAAATGTGTGTGTGTGTGGTACTGGGGATTGAACCCAGGGGCATTCTACCTCTGAGCTAGCCCGATTTTACTTTTTGTTTTGAAAGGGAATCTTGCTAGGTTGCTGAGAGTCTCACTATGTTGGTTACTGAGGCTGTCCTCCCACCTGTAATATTACTGTCTCAGCTTCCCAAGTACTGAGATTATAGGCATGCGCCACCATACCTGGCAAAATTTGGATTTTGTTTTAGAATTCTCCTTACAGTGCAACAACTCCAAAATGTTCAGCCATCTCTGCCATGTGGTAATGTAGAAAACAGGATGATAGTGGAGTGAGGTTATGTTATGTGGAGGGTCACCCGGGGTGGCCTCTGTAGTCAGCCTTTCTGCAAGTTGTAGAAGGAACAGAGACTGAGATGACGTTGCCATGCTGTGAGGCCTGGGAGGCTGGGTGGGGAAGAGGCTGGCCACTGCCACGTGGAGGGCAGGTGGGGCTCAGCAGGCCCGGGGAGTGCAAACAGCCAATTGGCAGCAGAAACCGCAGTGGAGACAGGCGTCTTGATCTGCAGCCAAGCCTCCTCCTGGTGCCCGAGTGACCCCTCAAGTCCTTCCACTTCTGTCCTCTCACAGTCGAACACTTAATTGGTTAGCTCTGCAGTCTCCAAGTGCATTCCTGGGAACACTGAATCTGCAGGATTTGCCCTATGAAAAAGGATTCTACAGCAAATAAGTTTGGGGAAAATTCCATGTTCCGGATACCTCTCCTGGAAGTTCAAAGTACACAATTAGCACATCAGAAGATCAAGATGTGAAGAAATAAGCTTAACTTTATTTAACCCAGTTTTTGAAACTTAACATGAAAACTGAATCTTTTGAAAAGAAAAATTTAATGATCTATGGAACTCCTTCATGAATCTTTTTTTTGTTGTTTGTTTTCTGTTTTTTTACTGGGGATTGAACCCAGAGGCATTTTACCTCTGAGCTACACCCTTAGCCTTATTCTTATTTTTTATTTTTAAGCCAGTCTCACTAAGTTGCAGGCAGCCTCACTAAGTAGTTGAGGCTGCCTGTAAAGCTGTGATCCTCCTGTCTTGGCCTCCCAAGTTCTAGGATTATAGGCATGCACCACCACTCCCAGCTAAGAGTCTTCTAATAAGCAGTTAATAGTGGTCTTGAAAATTGTTGTTTGAGTAGGGAAGATTTGTTCCAGGGAAGATTTGAATGGAATAGCCTGGGCCTTGTTTGCTTTTATTTACTAATCCATATTCTCAGAAGTTCAGTGCACTTTGAAAGTATATGTTACACAGAAGCAAAACTTTGATCTTTGAAAAGCTCTTTGAGGTCGTCTCACTCCACCTCTCATTTGCCGGTTGTAAAGAACTAAGAGTTAGAAAGGTGAAGTCACTTGGGAAAGACCAAACAGCCAATAAGCAACGATGCAGGGCCAAGGTCTTGCAGGTTCATAGTGGAAATTACTTGAGTTCCTTACTTCCAAGATTTTCTTAGTGGTATCTCCAGACTGGGATGGAAGAAGAGCAGAAGTGTTGATGTTTTATTTCCTGGGTCAAGTCAGAAAAAGGGAGTGGCTGAAGCATAGAGGGTATTTAAGAAAAGGACAGAGCCAAACATGGTGGCACACATCTGTAATCCCAGTACTTGAGAGGCTGAGACAGGATTGCAAGTTCAAGACCAGCCGCAGCAATCTAGCGAGACCCTGTTATGGGGGGTGGGAGGAAGGCTGGAAGTAGAATGCCTCTGGGTTCAATCCCCAGTAACACATACACACACACACACACACACACACACACACACACACACACACACACACAAAACTTCTGCAGGGAAAGCAAGAATCCAAATGGAGGTATTCCCAAAAATTGTTTTGTGTGGTTAAGAATGATTTGAAATAAACTTCTACTGCAAGAGAATTCCAAAAGTGAATTACTTTGACTCCTAAGTAAGGAACAACTAAACAGACAATACTGCAGTCCTTCCCACATTTCCTGGGGGCAGTGCCTACCTTGAGCACATCAGCACTCATTAGCTGTAGGAGCTACTGTTTGTCTGGTTTTCATGAAGTTAAAGGTTTGACATGCTTTTTGGAACTTCTTGCAAAGCTCATGGTACATTATTAGGGATCCAAGTTATTTTACTTCAGTTTTTCTTTTTCTTCATGATGAAGATAGTAAACCCTTGCTCATTGATTGGCATATGAAATGGGATCATTTTATTATAGGGAGAGGGTCTTTGTGTTTAAGAATTATCAGATTACCTGACATAATTTTCATGGAGTTCATCTTGAGTATTTTTCTCAAGTTTTTATAAAATACTATTTACAAGTCTTCCAGTGAGCCAGTGCTATTTCTCTGTTATAATCAAAAGCTTTCTTCGACATGACTGCATTTGAAATTGCTGCAGTCGGTGTGCATGCTCTGTCTGACCTCACACCAAGTGTTCACACCAAAGAAGATAGCATAAGGCCATAGCATTGCCATTTGTGTGTGTGTGTGTGTGTGTGTGTGTGTGTGTGTGTGTGTGTCTGCCCGTGTGTGCATGTGCGAGTGTTAGTTACTAGGGATAAAATCCAGGGGCATTCTACTTCTGAGATACACCCATAGCCTTATTTTATTTTGAAAGAGTGTCTTGCTAAGTTGCAGAGGATCTTGCTAAATTGCTAAGGTTGGCTACAAACCTGCGATCCTCTAGTCTCAGCCTCCCAAGTACTGGGATTACAAGTGTGTGCCACTATACCCAGATTACCATTTTTATTAAATAAGCCAAAAAAGTTCCTACAGCTATGAACTCTGAGACTCAATTTCCAAAGTCTTATCTCTGTTGCAGCCTCTCATCTCACATAAGAGTTAGGAGAGAGGATTTGCCTTGGCAATTGAGTAGCAGTGTCCATTGAGACTCTGAGATAACTTTAAATGAAACTAAACATGCAGAAGATGATAAAGTCTTACTTCTAAAAACACCCCCCATGGCTGTAGACCTAAGGGATTTTTAATAATTAACAATAATCATTTACTGTAATTATAATTTTTGAGTCAGATAATTTTTCTCTCAATGCCACCAGGGTTATTCCCAAGGGCCCAGCACTTCAGAGGCAGAAAACTTCTCTGATTTCTGTCAAGTAACTTTTTTTTTTGGTGGTACTGGGGATTGAACTCAGGGGCATTTTCTACCTCCGAGCTATACCCCCAGTCCTATTTTTTATTCTTTATTTTGAAACAGGGTCTAAGTTGCGGAGTGCCTCGCTAATCAAGTAACTTTTTGATAAGGTGTGAGGTTTTTATAATTTGGAGATTTTTTTTTTTTGGCATATGACTGTTCATCTTACTGATGCAGAACTGGAGCCAGGGGGAGAGGAGCTCACAGGGTTGCTTTGCTGCTCTGAGTGCCCCGAGGCTGAGCCCCTGCCTGCTCTGCTGTCTGTACTCCAAGGCCCCCTGACCAGCCTCCAGGGCATCACTAGGACCCTGTTCACACAGTGCCTGCATGGTGGCAAAACTCTCTTTGGTCTTCTCCCCTACAGACAAGCCACACTGTGTGTGCGCGTCCTGTGCATCCCATGAGAGCTTGGAAAGCCTGGCAGGTGGGCATTCTTTACCTTCTACCAGTAAAGTGACTGAGACTCAGACCGATGATTCTAAGGGATGTTAGAGCACAAAGGATTTGCCAAAGTCCTGCAGTGAGAAGCAGTGGCTGACTCTGTGTGCATGTTGACTTTTCAGCAAGAAACAGAGCAGGCGACACTCAGTAGAGCAAGAGCCAGGAGCCTTGCTGCTACGCAGTCTCCTCTTCATCTCTCAGCATCTAAGGTGCTCCTTGAAGCAGAGACAGAGAAGTTGCCTCTTTGTCATGCACACACCTGCTCCAGTTCCTCTTCTCTGGAAATGTCACCAAACTTCAAGTAGGGGTTTCTCATGGCAGCTGGTGGTCATTTGTCATTTGGGGCCTCTTGGTCTGTAGTGCTTACTGAGTTTATAGAGTGAAGCTACATAATAATTCAAATGCTGCAGATACACAGGTCTCTGTGCATGGCCCAGAGTAAGGACTCAATAAGTATTTGTTGACTTTTGATTATTTATTTATTCATTTATTTATTTGTGGTCCTGGGGATAGAACCTAGGGGCATTGTACCTCTGAGCTACACCCCCAGCCCTATTTTATTCTTTTATTTTGAAACAAGGACTCACTAAGTAGCTGAGGCTGGCCGCGAACCTGAGATCCTCCTGTCTCAGCCTCCTGGGTACTAGGATTACAAGAGTGTGCCACCATGCCAAGCTTACTTGTTGACTTTTGAAATATCAGGTCTTTGAAGTTGGGAGGTAGGGGTGATCCATGGGAGTGCTGTCCATACACCGTGCACAATCTACGCTCACCTGTAGTCTTCTCCTGGCCCAGGTTTGCTTAAAACTGAGGTGACAGTTTCTTGCCAAAGAAGTCATCCCTTAGCTTCTTTTGCCTGAATAAGCTGAGCTCAGTTGTTGGGATACATGTTTTATTCAGTGTACTATTACTGTTTTGCCTAGAGTAGTTTTGAGTGTAATTCTCTCTGTAGCTGGGCAATGAGGTAGAAGGCCTTTATCATTTGATTTACAGTCATTCTCAAGACATGAACTATACAGAAGGAAAAACAATACCTATCCCACATATTTTCAGAGTAAACAATTGAGTTTCATGAGGACAAATGACAGCTGATTGGACAGGAAGTGGTGCTCTTTGCCCTCCTTGCCCTTTCTCCTTTTTGTCAGCAGGTGGCGTCTTGCAGAGTCCCGTCTCCCCTTCCACTTCACTTAGAACGCCAGACCTCCTCCCTCCCTCACACCATTGGCAGACATTTGTCACAAGGATGGATGCTGTTACATTAAAAAAAAAGTCTCACTGTGACAAGTTGTCTTTCAACAGGACAAGAAGGAGAGGAGGAAACAGATTTTCATAGCTTAAGGCACATTACAACTGGCCTGTGTTCTCTGCTAACATGTTTGTTAGAGAAACATTTGCCTTTAGAAGTGGATTCAATGTTTTATTGTAAAGTTTGCCTTTATAATTTTATTCATGTAGTTTTTCACGTAGATGGTTCTACTTTTCTCTTTGAGGTAGATGAGTACCTTTTGTTAAAATTTTGCTTTTATAAAAATATGGCAGTATGTTCTAAAGAAAAACTCTTTGATGTACAGGGAAATAGATTAAAATAGATTTGTACTTAGTTTGGAAATAAACCTGATAAGACAGTGATTTGGGTTAGTCAGCTAGAATATGAAGTACACATAAAGATTTATGACTAAGCAGCGGGAATACCTACAACATAATGAAGGCTGGTAGTTACTGGAAGGGGATTTAACATGTACTGTAAAACCAGACTGTGTGTTGAACAGTTAGAGTTGAGCAAATGAAATATTGTAAGTGTTCTGGGTGTGGTGGTACAAACTTATAATCTCAGTATTTGGGATGCTGAAACAGGAGGATTGCAGGTTCAAGGCTAACCTCAGCAACTTAGTGAGACCCTGTTTCAAAACAAAAAACGGCTGGGGGGTTTTACTCGGAAGTAGAATGCCCCTGGGTTCAATCTCCAGGACCAAAAAAAAAAAAAAAACTTAAGTAATACTATGAATCCCACCCCTCTTTCCTCCTTTCTCTGGTCTTTCTCTGTCAGTAAATATTTATTAGATGTTTCCAGAAAATGTTACATAAAAAGCAAGTGCATGAAACTATCTTTGCTGTCAAGGATACAGACCTTACTGATGAATTTATTAGTCAACTTTCCTGCTTTAGGGAGAATATCAGGGAGAGCCTAGTTTAATCTTTAAGTGTTACCCCTGATCATTTATTTATTTATTTGTTTATTTATTTATTTTTCTTGTTGTATTGGCGATTGTACCCAGGGACTCTACCGCTGAACTAAATCTCCAGCATGAGAGATCACATGGCCAGACAGGAAGTCAGAGAACAGGGAGGGGCTAGTCTTGCTTCTTTATAACAACCCTCTCTGAACAGCTAACCCGGGTCTCAGGGTTAGCTGTTCGGAGAGGGTCTCAAGTACTACTTAATCCCTCTCAGGGCAGTGATCTTCCATTAGTTTCCACTTCTTAAAGGTTCTCTACCACCTTCCAGCATCACTATTCTTGGGACCAATCTTCCAACAGAAGACATGAACTGTTGCTGACAAACCCCATCCAACCCGCAGCAGCATGCTTTGTAGAAATGAGATGCCACCGACCTCCCTGTTGCTGCTGTAGCCAGAAAGGGCCGCTCTCTTGGGACCATTCTTCTTTCTCCCACCTTCAAATGCCTTTCCCTGTCTCACAGAGTTTTTCTCAGGCTCAGCAGTCCCAGTTTGGGGTATAAACCAAAGTCAGAAACAGGGGTTTACCAGGATGACCTCTGACAAGTTCAATTGCTGGTCCTGTCAGGCACTAGCAGTGAGATCTTAGCTCAGCTTCTGATGACTTGTTACTTGTCACTGAAATTAGGCCAATAATACTGTGTCACTAGACAATATAGGTAACTAAGCTAGAGGTCATAGATAGTCTTGCCTAAAAGTAAAAATCTCTGCTTTAGAAATTATTGTGAAAGTGATAGGAGATAATAGAAAAATTCTGTAGTAATGTGAAAAACAACACAAGTTCAATAAATAATAATAATTCCCTACTTGATCTTTTAATTAATCTTTTGACTCTTTTGGAACATCCTGATAAACAAATCTGTTTTTGTGTTGTCTTTCTTCCTCCCCTATCCTTCCATCTCTCCCTTCTATCTAATTGGAGAAGACCTGGAATGGAAAGATAAGCACCATTTCCCAGCCTCCATTAGTTCAATCTCAGGAATCCTTTCCCTGATAGTAGTATGGTCTCAACTTCCACTAATGCTTTGGTATTTAGAAATGATGTCATGGACTTTGATTCCCATAATATTCTTTTGCTTTTGCCTTAGTGGTATTTCAGGCCCACTTCTTTACTTACAGAGAAAAGTTGAATTTTCTTCTCTCAGTAAGAGAAATCAATCTATCCTTTATTTGGGCTTAAAGTATGGGCTTACCTTTTGTTTTTCAGAATCAGAAAGTGTGTGCGGGGAACCCTTGATTTCTTTCATAAGTGCCTTGCATTCTAAACCAGGTAGTTCCTAGTCATTTGGATTATCTACTACTACATAACACACCATCCCCAAATCTACTGGGTTAACACACTGTCATTGGATTTGCTCATCCATCTATGAGTTGGCTGGGGCTCAGCTGTCTGACTCTTACGCTGGTCCCTGATTATCTGAAGTGGTTACAGGAAGATGGTGGCTAGGGCTGAAATATCCAGGATGGCTTCGCTCCCGTGTCCAGCACCTTGATGGGACAGCTGAGAGGTGTTGACCTCTTCCTTATGGCTGGCTTGGCTTTCTCTATGTGGCAGTTGACTTTCAGATATTCTGAGAGGACAGGCCCAAATACTTAGGGAGCTTCTGCTTCTGTCACGCTTACTAATGTCCTATTGCTCTGGTCCACTATGCTGTCCAAGAATATGATTCCCAGAAGACGTGCTTCATTAGGGATCACCAAAATAATATGCCACACTAGCATGCACACAGGAGTCATTCATTAGATATTTTTATTGTGGGGGGTTTTCATGACTTTTCATGGATTATACCTGCTTTTTGCTAATTTGCATTCAAGTGCTCCCAATACTATTTATGTAGGTACATATGTATTTTGATAGCCAAGTAGTTCTTTTCTGGTTACCCCAATCCATACACATCAAAATATAACTTAAAATTTGTTTTAAATTTGAAAATACAGAATTTTCTTGTAATCCTGTCTTTCTTAACTTTTGTGATTGAAAAAGGTAGCCTGATTATTTTTTGTAGATATCTATTCATTTTACCTAAATGATGAATTCTAGGTATTCTTCCTTTCTACTTGTTCTAGGCACCTGTGACTAGAGAAAATAAAGTTTGTCCTTTGTTCTCAGGAAAGTTTAGTTTTAGACATTTAAGTTAGACACAGGTGAATTGAAAGAATCTTGAAGTGATTGAGTGGAGGGTGTGATTTTTTGTTATAAAAATATGTTTACAAATTTTATTCATCTATATCTCACCATTAATATTTAAGAATTTATGAACCTTGATTATTTGATAGGAAAGGGGTACTAAAAGGTGTAAATGAGTTTTAACTTACTTAGCTTAGAGATGCTTTAATGTTCTAGAATTGTGAGTTGAGGACAGTCAGGAGCAAAAAATTCTACAAAGCATCAATGGTATTAAAAAATATCGAGGAGAAGATTAACTATGAAACAGCTCATCTGTAGTCAGTCTTCATAGATTGATGAACATTGGGGTCCTTTTTCCAGGGAGCATAATAACCTTTCTCTTCCTATGAAATATGAAAAGTCACAGAACAGAGAACTGGTTGCACTTAGACATGGTACTTCTAGTAGTATTTAGTAAGGTACTTAAGTGTAGTACTTCTCAAACTGTACCCTGTGTGCATATTTCTGGGACTGTGTTATGAATGCAGGTTCTGATGCTGTAGCTCTGGGCCAGAGCCTGAGCCCCTTCATTTCTGGAATGCACCCAGGTGGACGCATATGCATAAGGCCTTAGTATTCGTTCCCCTTCTGAAGTCTGCGTCCCAGGCCAGGTGCTTATCCTCTCACACCTGGCTACTGAGCCTTCACGTGACCATTGACCTCCAGCAGGACAAAGAGAAATCCTTTTAATATCTTGTCATACCATTCATCTCACAACTAGGAGATGTGTGGTAATTCAGAACAACTTCCTCTAGAAGGTGGCATTAAATCACTTGTATAAATCTGGACTTCATTAATGGATGCAAGTTGAAAATAAAAAAAAGTTCTTTGGTTTCCCTTGAGATTTCTCAAGAGACACCCCCCCCCCCCCATATCTAAGGATCAGCAAGACTCCCACTTGTATCAGACCCGGGTTCAGAGCTAAGGCTCACAGGCACGGAGCTACCAGTCGGCTTGCTTTTGCCAAGTGCTGGCTGGTGAGAGTGGGGATCAGCTGACCTCATGCTGCCTGAGTCGCCACCTAGAGGAATGGCCATCCTCCCTTTCCTCTGTTTCTCAACAGGTCCAAGCATCTCTGGTGGTACTGAAGACTAACCTGCAGTATCATTTTTTGTGTGTGCAGGATCTTCACAGTGCATTCTTCTCTCCCAAACTTCCTCTTTACAGAGGAAAGCCTAGCTGATGCAACCCCGTTAATGTAGCCCATCCAAACAGTTCCACCAGGAAACAGCATTGTTCAGTTAGGGTACCCTGTCTGCCACCCACCATGAGTGGCGCTCACACTTGGACAGGTTTGCTCACACGGAGGCAGCAAGGATCACCATAGCCAGGGCTTTGGAATTAGATAAACTCGGATTCGAGTCCTGGTTCTGCTGTTACTGGCTGTGTGACCTTAGGCTGAATCTCATTAAATTTTTCTGAACCAAATTAAATCTGGTGGGGATTCCCAGCTGTCAGGGTGTGTGGGAAACCCACTTCCCATCGTTTCAGGGACCTCTCGCCCCCGGGAGGGAAGAAGGACTTAATGGTTCTCAGCCGTTTGTGGTTGCTGCCGTTCACAAACCCGGCCCAGTGAGTGTCCTGGGGTCCACTCAGAGGGGAGGCCCTGAGTGTGGCCCTGCTCCACTGTGGCAGGCTCACCCAGGGAGTCTTTGCAGAGTGGCCTGAACCATGCTCATTGTGGTCTGCTCGGGAACCCTGTCAGCATCTTCACCAGAAATCCCGATTCTGCAGGCAGCAGGTGAATGGATCTCAGCTTGCCTGTGTGATACCCCCCCCCTTCCTCTTGCCATTCTGGGTGGAAGTACCTCCAGGGGTTGACTGCCTGCCCTGCTCCCACAGCCCTGGGGAGCTCCAGCTCCTTTTTTCATGCTTCATCTTCAAAATACAGGTTTAGCTGGGTGCCATGGTGCACACCTGTAATCCTGGTACTTGGGAGGATGAGACAGGAGGATCACAGGTTGTAGGACAGCCTCAGTAATTTAGTGAGACCTTGCTTCAAATTTTAACAAAAGGACATGTGGGTGTGCCTTGAAGGTAGAATTCCCCTGGGTTCAGTCCCCAGTACCACAATAAATAAATAAATAAAAATTTAAAAACTGCACAAAGGTCTGGTTAGTTCCACCCATATCTACGGAATTCTCTTCTTTTGTTCTATAACCACAAATAGTTTATAGCCACCACTAACATCAATGTGCTTATTACTTGAAGACCTGCTGTCCTAGAGAGCCATTGAACATCTCAGTTTGTTCAACCATCCAGCCCTGGCTGGGACCCTTCCCACTTGTACACAGGAGACTGTGGCCTGTGGGGTTTGACTAGCGAGTGACACTCTCTGAGTTTGGACTTAGATCTCGGCTGCTAAACCATGAAAACCTAGTTATGGAGTTCTCACTTTGTTAATACCTGTTTAATCCTGGTTCTTTTTCTTAGTTTTATCTGGAAAGAAAATCAGTTAGAGTAGCTGCATTCCAAAGTATCCTTCCACCTAAACTATCTCATTCACTCAGGGGCTGATTTACTTTTCGTCCAGGTCTCCTGTGGTCTATCCGTAGCCTGAGGTTTGAGAAACACTGATGAAGTTTTCAGACTCTTTCCTTTCCTAACTGGCCTCTCATGTGAAACTCTACCATACAAAACAAAGTGATATTTTATTGGTATAGGGTTTTTTAAAAGTTTATTTCCTGCAGAGAGAGAACAATGAAGCTTACAAAGAAGTAAACATTTTAATTTATTTTCTTATAATGCTGGGGATCAAAGCAAGGGCCCTCTGTATGGGGAGCAATTGCTCTACCACTGAGCTACATCCCCAGCCCAAAAAATAAAATAGAAATCAGGTGTCATTAACTGTAAAATGGTGTATTACATCATCTATGTTTAATAAAATAATATACTTCGCTTTAAACACATAATATTTTTAAAGCTGTTCTTACAGATAATTATTTGCAAATCCTAACAGAGTTTTTGGTTTCAAATAGCTTGCCTTAGGATACCAGGATTCTTTTCAGTCAACCCAATCCAAGGTGGGAATGTTTGTTTCAAAGCTGTAACCCTGTAACTAAAGGAAAGAGTGGCTCACATTCCTTATCACAAGCCTAGTCACACAGGAAACATCTCATTCACAAAATAAATATTTGCTCTTTCAGGTAGGATACTGTCACAAAGGACTTTTCACAGTGCAGTGAAAACAGGCCCCCCTGCAGATGCCCCCCCCCCCCCGCAGATGCCCCCGGGCTTGCCTGGCACCCCACAGGAGCCCTAGCTCAGGTGTGGTTTTATACTTGTGTGTGTTCTCCAAGAGGGCTTCAGGAGAATGAGCTGTGCATACAGTTTTTTTGTTTTTTTTTTCTCCAGGACCCAGCCCAGGCTCCACCTTCCTTATTAGTGTCACACTCACAGAAGTCCCAAGTGCACACCAGGCTGGGAGGCCAGCCTCCTGGGAGGGCCATAAAAGCACCTGTGGGTTCACTAGCACCGCCACCATGTTAATAGGTAGCAGTTTGTCCGTGAGAAGTTCAAGTATAAATGGCTTCAGGGCAAATTTTTAAAAATAGAGCTTTAAAAATACCTAAATTCTATATTTCAACTATGAAAGGTTATCTGTGCCAGGTGCTGTGGCACGTGTCCGTAATCCCAGTACTTGGGAGGCTGAGACAAGAGGATTGCAGGCTTGCGCCCAGCCTCAGAAACTTGGCAAGGCTCTCCACAACATAATGAGACCCTGTTTCAAAATAAAAAAAAAAATAAGATAGGGCTGGGGGTAGAACCACCCTTGGTTCAATCTTCCATATTCACACACATACACACATACACACACACACACAGTTGTCTGTGGTATCCCTGGGGTACTTTTGGGGGTAAAAATATTATTTAAAAGTGGTCTGATGTTGACTGGATCCCTGGTTTATGTCAAATACTTGGCTTCCTGTAGGAACACAGAGATGAAGTTGGAGACTAGATAGTGTAGAGAAAAATAACTACAACTCAGAGAGTGGGGTTGCATGCAAAAAGAAAGCAAAGAACCTCCTAGTACAAATGTGAGAGCGACCTACCTCTTTCCTGGATGGAAAGTCAAGGAGAGCTTCCTGGAAGAGGTGGTAGGGAGGCCTCCGTGCACTCACAGGAGTTGAATATGAGACTGCTAGGGAGAAAAGATGGTGTCCTAGGGCCTGCTACCTTTTGGGAGAGTATTATTTTAGGGAAAAATAATGGTAGCTATCACTACCTTTCTAAACAGATGACTGCCTTTCTTAAACATATTAGCTCATATGTGTTTTAAAATAGAATCCTTTATTAAGCTCAAAAAATACCATTTTGTTACCCTGTGTTCACATGCCTGAGGTGTCTTTTATAGTTAATACCAGCTGATAGTGATTTACTTGTTCAGATTTAGACTTCTTGAATAATATTGCCCAACTTGGCTGCCCTTTCCATACCTACGTGTGTCATAGGTTTGCCCTAAACCCACCATCTGAAATTTACAGCCATTCATTCATTCCTTTGGCTCACTCACACCAGCAGTCATCCTGAGAGCCCATTCCTGCCAGGTCCTGGAGAGTTCCAGGTAGCTCGCAGTGAACAAGTCGGAACTGGACAGGTGCACTGCAGACCTGGAAACCACCTGAAGTTCTTATCATTAAGCCACATTTAAAGAGATAACAAAGCAACTTTCTCTGCCGCTGCTAACAGCACAAAGTGTGCAGTTCCCCTGAGCTTTACATTTTAACAGGGATCAAAGCTTTGGCTAGAGCTGCTTCTAATCAGGCAGTGTGTGAGGGTGAATGGTGGTTTGAGCCTTGGGATGCATCCAGCCCTCCTAAATTATATGGCTTTCTAAGTAGAAGGGTTGGTGCTGTCCTATCTCTAAGGTGGGGACTAGTTCTGATAATAAACCTCTTGGAAAAGGAGCTTAAAGAAAACTTTCCCGCACTGAGAATATTAACGAAAGAGACCATAACCGAAAAGAGCTCTGATTAGGATTTTGCCTTCTTTAGGGTTAGGACACGGGGCACAGAGGAGGTAGAGTGTAAGTGAACGCATGGACTACCTAGGTGCACTAGGGGCTGGAGGGCCCGGGACGAGCCAGCCTGGGCGCATGCGTCTGTAAAACAGGCATGATGGTGGCCACAGTACCCACCTCAAAGCATGGTTGAGGGTCAGTCAGTCCTGCATACAAAGCACTTAGACTTGTGCGTTTCACAAGGCACTGCATATTCAAATTAGCTGCTGTTTCCTTTAGCCATGTTTGTTGCCCGGTTAATCAATTTTCTGAGAATATGTGGTAGATGGGAGGTAAGAGTGGCTGATCACATGAGACTGGTTAATTCCTCCTTCCCCTCCTCAGACTCCCCGTCCTCTGCCCCATGGACCCCAGAGTTGTTTGTTTTGTAAGGCTATAACATCATATTTGAATGTATGACCTTGAAAAATCCTGATTAAGTAGTTCTGGGCAAAGCTCTAATAGCTGGAAAATAATCAGGCCTCCCACACATACCTGCCTAGCCAAGAATTTGTTTGCCCCAGAAACCGTGGGTGGGCGGAATGGAAGCGAGCACACGCCCAGGCTTATGTGAACTCTCTGTTCCTGCTGGAATAGGGCTGTCGCCCTCCCTCAGCCCTCCAATGCTTTCTGCCCATTTCTTTTCATTTGCACTTTTAAACAAATATATTTTCATTTTAAGAAAGGCTTTTGCCCTCCTTTCCTCAGCCTTAAGGACCCCCCCCCCCACCCCACCCCGGTTTGTTTTCCAAAGTTTGGCCTTTATTTGCTCCCTGGTGTTGCTCTTGAACAAACTTCTGCCAAGCCCAGGGGGCAGCACACAGCCTCTGTCAGTGATCTGGGGCTTGAGTTCGAAGGTCTGTGGCAAGGAACTCTGTAAGTGGTCCTGAAATTTCCTTCACTTCGTGTAGCCTGGGGCTCATCCCAGGCCTTGGCTCTGGCCAGGGCTTTACCGGCTGGCTCTCCTTCCTGTCCGCCAGGCGTGGCTGCAGGGCACCTCTGTGCCATCCTGGGAAGCGACTGCTTTGGGCCATGTGCGTCTGTTTGACGTTTAGGTGCTGGTTCTTGGTTCTTGTAACATTTTTCTTGTTAGCCTGTGTTGAATCCTGCTGTCCTAGTTAAGTGCTCTGCTTAGAGCAGGTGCACTGTTGTCTTCGTAGAACAGGTGGATATCAGGCCTCCTCCGTGGGAGGCAGCGTGGGATGGGGTGGGAAGAAAGCTGTGTGTCTTCCAGAAGCCTCCTGGGCAGAGCCGAGCTTAGAAAGTGTTTACTGTTTCTGAGCCTGATTATCCACCTCCGCTGTCACTGAACATCTCCGCCGTGGGCTACTTGGAAGGTGAGTGTGAACAGCATGGTCTTTGGGAGCCATTGTCCTGTAGTTAGATTCAGGATGGCTCTTCCTTACAGCTGATGGGGGAATTTTGGAGACGGCAAACACTGACTTTGCATTTGCCACTTTATTTCCCGCCAGTCTGCTCAAGTCTAAGGAAGAATTGGCAGAATTTTAAAAAATGTTTTTAAGGATTTGGTTTTGAAAATTAGATGAGTAACCCACCAGACATTCTGTTCCTCAGCATGTTTGCTGCGGATCTTGCTGCAGCCTCCCGGGTTAGGGGCTTTCAAGGCTCTGCCTGGGTAGTTTTCAGCTTGAGGCAGATCCATGTTCTCTATCACTCAGCCCCGGCCACCTCCTTCTGGAAGATAAGAAAGCAGTATGGTAAAGTTTGTGTTCAGCCAGTTGCTGTACCATTCTGCTGATTTCCATTTTACATATGTAGCATTAAAAAAAAAAGATGTGCTAAAATAAGTTTGAAATCTGATTTATAAATTGAATTGATGTTCGGCCTGAAAACTTATGCTAATACTTCTAAAATGTGTATCTTGAAGCTATTAGGGGAAAAAAAGTCTTGGGAAGTAAGATAAAGACCTTCATTAACTCCTAGGCTGTGCCATTCTCATTATGGAGAGTCCACCAAGCTCCTCTATAATAAGGAAACACAGGGGCCCAGTGGTTCATATGCAAATGGCCCTGCCACCCATGGTGCAGAGGCCTCAGCCTCTTTTGTTAGACATTGCCCTGACACCAGTCTGGGTTGGCTTGGGCATTGCTGAGCCCTGAGACCCTTCTGTTGCCAGCCAGGGCAGCAGCCCAGAGAAGAAAAGGGGACAAGAGGAACCAGGCTGTATAGGAGGTTTGGTAAGCACGGGTGTGTGTCCGGCCCGCCTGGGGGGGAGGGAGGGGGGAGGATGGTGGGGTGGCTGCTGCTGACCTGGGCGCCCCACAGAAGCAGAGCTAGGCTCTGTGGCATCAGGCATGTGGGTCCTTGTGTCTGCGAATGGTGCTGGTGGTGGCTCAGAAAATCCTTCTGAGCAATAATTACTGTCCTTAGTGGTGGTTCTGTGGTTCCCGGACTTACTCACCTGTCTGTCATTCCCCTGAAAAGTCCCAGTCAGAATGGCTCTTCCGAAGTGACCACAGAATACATACTTGTCACCTTTTGAGAATTACCATTGTTGAGGTAAAAAAAAAAATAGGTGGACTTGGATGTTAGATTCTTAGAAAAAAAGGGAGCAAGTGGTAGACTCCAGTTTCCTTTGTACTAATTAGAAATGAAGGTAAAGGCTTGCATGAATTAGGGAAAGTTCGAAGACAGTTTACTTCCTGATAATGCAGAGTTCTAACATAAAATGCTGCTGGTCTGTACCATCAGTAGATGCCCCTGAGCACTCGTTTTGATATATTCCAAACTTTTTTTTTTCTTTTGCGATACTGGGGATTGAACCCAGGGACATTCTATCTCTGAGCTACACCCCCAGCCCTATTTTTTATTCTCTATTTTGAAACAGGGTCTCACTAAGTTGCAGAGGGCCTCACTAAGTAACCTCAGCTGCCGCAAACCTATGATCCTCCTGTCTCAGCCTCCCAAGTACTGGGATTACAAGTGTGCGCCACCATGCCAGGCTATTTTCCACAGGTTCCTCAGGAAGTGTGAAAGATTATTTTTCATATGAACTCATAGAGGAAATTAATTATATTATTAAGTAATACATGTCTAGTTACACATAAAGCAAGTCACTGAGGCTGTTTCTAAACAGTCAACTATAACAATAAATAGACCATCAACAAACATAAAATGATGAGCCTTTAATGAAGGCTACAGTAGTTCATGTTCTGTTCTTTTTTTTTTTTTTTTTTTAAATTGTGGTACTAGGGATTTAACTCAGGAGCATTCTACCTCTGAGATACATCCCAGCCCTTTTTATGTTTCATTTTGAAACAGGGTCTTGCTAGGTTGCTAAGAGTCTGGCTAAGTTGCTGAGGCTGACCTTGAACTTGTGATTCTTTTGTCTCAACCTCCTGTGTACAGGGTTAACAGGTGTGTATCACCACACCCTGCTAGTTCATGTCTTTCTATATAGAATAAGTTCATTCAAACTAATTTCCCTCCTGGTATCAGAATTCCTTTTATAGCCTACATACATAACATGGAAACTTAGGCATCATCTCTGTCTTCACCTACTTCCTTTCTTCTGCCCTCTGTCACTCAGTGCATTTCTGGGCAAGTCACTGTGGTCAGCACTGTGGATACATAGGTAGCTAGCACTGATCCTGTCCCCCAAGACCTAGTCTTAAGTATTTACAGCGGAGGGAGATGGTGCCTGGATGGGGTAGAGTATGTGGAAGCAACCTGGATGAGGAACACGCTGCCATCCATTCTGCTCAGAAGGGAGAGAGCACGAGATTCACAGAGTGGGCTGGGTGGAAGCTGAGTTTCCAGGTCTGAAGGGCTGGCCTGGAAATGAAATAGCATTCTAGCACAGTGCCTGTGACGCATGTCGTTGTGAAACCATCTTTGGGGAGTGACATGCAGCCTGGCCTCTTTGCAGCACACCATGCTAGAGAGGAACAGGGTGGTGGGGGCAGTGGTGACAGCTAGCTACTTCACAGAATATTTCCTTGTACTGTACCCAAGTCCATCTCCTTTTCTATTTAATCTTTGGTTCGAGCCACAGTAGCCACACAGAGTGAGTCTGTCTGCTCTCTGCCACACACCTTTATTTGTAGGAGGATGTGTGCCTCTTTAAATCTTGCCCTAAAGCAAAGATAAACCTTTGTTTATTCTTCTTTCCCTGTATACAAGCTCCTGGTTATTCTAGTTGGTGCTTTCGGAGTCCATAAACAATTGCTTGTGAGCCCCTTGACTTATCTTACACATCTCCAGAGCAGTTCCTGCCCACTGGACGCTCTGGTCTCAGGCCCTCTCTCGGCAGGACTCGCCCTCTGACTTGTTATGGAGTCCTGGCGTTGGGGGGGGGCGGGGAGGGGGAGCAGCACCAGGCCAGCCTCTCCTTTACTTGCTAACTTATAGTTGGCCTCTTTTTGTTACACCAGCTCCCTTGGCCATCTGACGATTTTAGGAAAACAAAAAGTAGGCCTTTTTGTCCTAAAGAGATGGTAATTAAAAAAAACTCGGCACTATTACACTTGAGAAGCAAACAAAAGAGAAATATATGCCTGTGAAATATTAATAAAAATGAATTAGGATGAACAAATGGCTCAGAAGTTAAGAGCTTGAAAGATGTGCAGAATAGGACAGGTTACATTTTTACGTGAATGTTCTGAACCAGAATCTGCATTTTAACAACTCCCCCAGGCAGCTCACATGCACGCTGAAGTGTGGAAAGCTCTGCTCCAGTGGGTGATGGCAGCCCCTGGTGACCAGGAGAGGTTACCTGACCTACCACACTTGGGGAGAAACTGAACAACTATCAGCTTTTACATATTGAGAATCAGAGTTTGATTTTGTTTAGAGAGCAGGCCAACTGATGGTGTTTGCCTCAACAGCAGAGTTGTGTTTGAGGACGGACGGATGGACAAGGATCTGTTTACTAAATTAATAAGATGCCCCCTGTCTGCGGTTGAGGAGCGCCCCCCCCCCCCCCCGCCGCCGCCCCTGGAGTGGAAGGGTCTCTTTGAGGGCACTTTTGTGCAGTGACGATCCCCCCCCAACACACACACACCCTCACTCCCCCTATTCATCAACAGAGCAAAAGATAAAAAGGGAGCTTTTGTTTCTGAAGAATTTTATCGTGTCAATTTTGCTTTCCAACATATTATCATCATGAATTTCTCAGGGACAAAGTCCGTGCAGTAAAATGTGACTTTCATAGGGATGTGCCAGGCCTTGCTCCTGGGCTGACCTCAGGCTGGGACAGGCGAACAATTTTAGGATTAGACTGTACTGAATGAATGTTTGGCTTTAATAATACTTCTGTTGGGTGTTTGTCCTGCTGTGTATCACTAAGTCTTCCAGTGGAAAGCCATATGTTAAATAGAGAAATTCACTACCATGACCACATGGCCAGAGTGGTCTTTCTCCTTAGCCAGGGAAAGAAGTCTTTGATTTTCAGAATTTAAAAAAAAAATACTAATGTATGGTAGTGACTAGAGCAGGAGTACTTATATGCTTAGTTATTTTATGATGCGATACAAAGGTTTTTGTTTATTGTTTGATCTTTTCCACTGTGATGATCATACATTTCCTCTATACTAGATTTAAACCCACTGTTTTCTTTTGTAAAAGCAGTAATTAAAATAAAAACACATCTAGTGATTGTGTTAGTCTTCCATCACTATCACAAAATGCCTAAGATAACTTATAAGCAGAAGAGGTTTATTTTGGCTAGCAGTTATGGAGGTTCTAGTCCACGCTCAGTTGGCCCTGTTGCTTTGGGCCGGTGGCAAGACAGCACACCATGGCAGGACAGCTCACCTCACTGTCAGGAGGCAAAACAGAGAAGGAAGAGGGGACAGAGTCCTGAGTCCCCTTCAGGGCCCTCGCCCCCTAATGACCTGAGGACCTCCCACAAGGACCCACCTCTCAAGGATGCCACTACTGGGGACCAAGCCTTTAACACACAGACCTTGGGGAGGAGGCTGGACTATAGCAGTGATAAGAGTACTAAAACCACTCAGACCAGCCCTGGGGGAGTCGGAGTCAGCCCCAGGGCAACTCCAAGTTCCTTGAAGAATCCAGCAACTTCTTAGGGGCCTTTTGCTTGCTATACTAGACCCAAGTCATGTTCATCATCTCTGCACAGTTTCTTAGATTGTCCCAGCAGCCTGGTGACAGATCTTGCTACTTTAGTCTCTTCCCAACACAGCAACAAGATCATATTGTGCCTCTCTCCAAAACACATCAGTTGCATTCCATGGCTCCCAAGATAAAAGGCCATAGCTGAAGCCCACTGCCCACCTCTCTGACCTTACCTCCTACTGCTATTCCCTTGGGTGCTCCAGGAAGCAAGGGCCAAGCTCTGGCCCCAGGGGGCCCTTGAAACTTGCTCACCCCTCTGTCTGGAACTGTCTTTCCCCAGGTCCTGCGTGATTCTCCTATAACTTTTTCAGATCTTAACTTCTGTGGCAATTGCTCATTATGGCCTTCCTTGACCATGTTTACATGTTAGCATCCACTGCCCTTCCACATACAAACAAACATACATTCCCATCAACCTTTCTCTACTTCACTCTTTTTTTTTTTTTTTTTTTTGCAGTGCTGGGAATTGAACCCCAGGTGTTCATGTATGCTGGCAAGTACTCTACTGTTGAGATACATTCCCCAGCCACACCCCTCTCCAGTTTTTTTGTTTTGTTTTTTCCTTCATCATTTTATTTTGAGACAAGATCTTGCTAAGTTGTCCAGGCTGGCCTCAAACTTGTGATCCTCCTGCCTCAGCCTCTTCAGCTATGCATCACCAGGCCTGGCTTACTTTTCTTTATAGCACTTATTACCATTGAATGTGTTTTATGTTCTTCTTCTGCATTTACTGTTGCCCCAAAATGCACTACCTTGAGAAAGAGGGGGTTCCATCTTTTTCAGCGTGTGCCCCCAACACTGAGAACTATGCATGGTTTATTTCAGGTATGCTGAGTATGGATTTATAGCCTGACACATTGAGGGGTTTCTTCTCACTGTTTTTTGTTTTTCCTCCCCTCGTTCTCATCATATAAGAGGACTGAAATATTAGGGGAACATCTTTTAAAAATTAACCGCAGCTGTGAGCCATTTAAAACCATCTACGCAGTGAGTTAGGAAAGGCCAATTAATTGCTGATTTGTAAGGCAAATGGGAGAACAACACTACGTACCAGGTCTCCTGTGTGCCACTCAGGGTCAGGCCCTTGGGGTGGGAGGGGAGCCACAGAGCACAGAGAGGCCTCCTCAGGGGTCTTTCTGTTGTCCCCCCATCAGCTCCTCAGTTGTGGTGGTGTCCTGAAGCAAACTCTGCCTTTCCTGTCTCCTTGCTCAGAAAACTGCCTTGGGGATGTGTGTATATGCAGATGCCCCTGTGTGTACACACACGTGCACACACACAGGCACACATACAAGCACACACACGTGCACAGGCACACATACAAGCACACACGCATGCGCGCACACATACACCCATTTGCCAGGGTTGTCTCATCAAGGACTTCCTTTGGCTGAAAAATATGTTTTCCTTTTTGTTGATGGTGTTTCTTAGTAACCCATTGCCAGAGTCCTCTCCGCAGGGTTGCTGCTCAAATGTGTCTTGAACTTTGTGCTGTTTCTTTTTTAATAGCCAGATATTTATTTTGGCCACAGACATTATAGGAAGAAAAACTTCACAGGCGTTGATGTAGACAGGAGCCCATCTCATTGCTGGTGCTCCTGGAGGGTGCGCAAAGGAGAGGATGGTGTCCATTCTGCAGAGCAATAGGCAGACCTCTGTTTTGGCGATGGACCTAACAGGTTCTAGTAGCCCAAAGATGCCATTCATTCCAGGGTGTAACTACTGAATATCCACTATGGTGGACCATGCTAACAATCTTCATGGAGTATAGAAAGAGTGTAATTGCAAACTCTGGAGTTGCTACAGAGGAGGAGATGAAGGTGCTCTGAAGCTTAAAGTAGGGCAGTTTGTCCTAATGGTGGGGTTGCGTACTTTGATCAAGGATCTGCGTGTTACTAGGCAGGCCTAGGTGGGGTTTCTTTTGGGGGGACAGCAAAGTATGTGAGTTAATTTCCAAGCAGAGGAAATAAGGTGTGCAAAATTTCTGTGGTCTCGAGGATCGTGTGCTCCTCGGAAATAACAGGAGACTGGAGTAGCTAAAGTGAGAGGGTGACCCAGGAGAGGAGGGAGGGGGCAAGGAGAGGTGAGCGGACAAAGGGGGGCTGCCAGCTCTAGTGTGTTCATCAGAAGACTCATGCAGAGCATCAAAGGTGTGCAGGCAGGAGGCTGGCTGAGCCACGATGTGTTTTATATTTTGAAATGTTTGCCCCGGCCACATTGTGGGCTATATTTTGGGAGGCAGGAAGTGTGACGTGGGAGAGGCAGCTGGAGACGACTGTGTTTGTGCAGAAGGGTGACAGCCAGTGGGCCAGGGGGTGGAGGAGGAGAGAAGCTCTGGCACCCAGTGGTGGCTACTCTAGTGGGCTCACTGAACAGTCACTGGAAAGGGGTCTGATCTTTAACCCGCCTGTAAGGCGCCTGTGCCTGGAATTTGCTGGCTCTCAGGAAATATTTGTTGACTGAAGAAGTGGGAACACATTGGTCAATGTGGACGTAGCAAGTGTTGACTCAGAATTAGTTTTCAGTGTAAATGAACATGTAGGCACCATGTCTGTATCTGTCTCTAGTGAGCTGTGTTAGTGTCAGTCAGTACTGATAAACATGATCATTTCTGGGACCTTAGTGAGATAGGCTTTCGGAGCTAGCAGAATTGAAGAATAGAACTTGATGATCATGAATTCCCCAAGGCGAATGTCATCTGGAGGAGAGTCTCTGAACAGCTATCTGTACTAAGCAACACCAATTTTATTTTTCATTTTGAAATAGTCTCACTAGGTTGCTGAGAGTCTCGCTACATTGCTGAGACTATCTTCGAACCTGTGATCTTTCTGTCTTACTCTCCCAAGTACTGGGATTACAGGTGTACACCATATACTTGGCTACCCTCTTTTTTTGGACAAATGCTTTCCATTGCAGTGTTTTAAAATTTCAAGTAAATCTTTAAAAAGACATCCATCAATTGGTCCTATCTTTGGAACTGAGTTGTTTCACCTGGGGGAAAGGTGTCACTCACCCAAAAAGAGAACTTCAGAGGGATCGTGGCTTGAAAAAGTGTATCAATCATAGAAGGATTCCAAGTTGAGGAGAATCTTATTCTAAATTGTTTTCCTGTGCATCTAACTTTGTAATTATATCAACTTAATTTCATTTGAAGCCATAAGGAAATTGTTTTTCAAATCTCTTGAAATCCCTTATTAGTACATGTAGTGATGATGTCTTACTAATGGTTCTGTTTAGAAACTCAGTTAAGTTAGGTAAATGAAATAATGGACCAAAGTTCAACAATCTTGAGTTTGGAAAATACCAGATAATGATGTAAAACATATGTCTGCATTTGTGACTACCCACTAATAGTGTTCTCATCTTTTACAGGAAAAACATGGAAGAAGCAGAGGTACTTTTGATGGAACAGAAGCAACCACTGAACAGGTAACTTAAAATTAACAAGAATTATGTAGATATTTGTTAAGCAAACTAATATTTATCAGTGGTTAGAATACATGCCTGGTACATAGTAAATAATTGTTTGCTGTTACTATTGACAAATTCTAAACCCAAGCCCCAAGCAAACCAATCAGATGCACACAAACACAGAATTACCCAACAAAATGATGCCCTTTGCTCCTAAAGCAAGTGTGAACAACATTGGTACGTTCTGATGGGCCTCTCTGTGGCCCTAAGAAACTCTACTTCTTAATCTTTGAGTGCCTGTTCATTTTTGTCTTTGAATACCCATTCATGTTGACAGTATAAATGTCAGATTGGCTTTAGTTTTGAATAAAATAAGCATCTTTGAAATTCTTATAAGTTCTTTATCATTTGGGAAACAGAGCATAGTTTAGTTTACAGATAGCCAGGGAAATGATGTAGGGGTAGTTCCTAATGACAACAGAGATGACATTAAAGAGCAAGACTCCCATTGTCTGAAGGTGGCAGGTTATAGCTTGGAATAAGAAAAACCAAACTGTGGAAGCTGCCTAGGCACCAGCTTCTTGTAATAAAGCTGTTGGTGTTGCTGAGGTCGGTCTGCTGACATACTTAATACACTCTAGTAAGGGTTATATTCAGTGTCGGTCGGGTACTCCACTTGGTGAAGGGAGTTAATGTTGACCCACATCTTTCCACCCCTTTGACGCTGGGTCTGCACCAGTTCCTGCATCTCTTTTGCTCATCTGTGCAGAGACTCAGGCTTGGTCCCCTGCTTGATGCCGTAGATCCCACCATCCCTCATCTTCAGCCTTTTTGGCTCCTCTCCTTCATCATATCAGCGCCCCTTTATTTGGGGTGAGGAACAGCTGCCAGAAGTGGGGTCCACAGTCTGGTTCAGTAGTTAGAGACATCTCTAGATGGCATGCCTATTGTGTCTTCTTATCCTCCAACATCTGCTTTATAATTTATTTTAAATACTGCATTACTTCACGTTTGTCAGATTTCTCTTCTGGGACTTTAGGTATCACCTTTGGCAGTTGCTTTTCTGTTTGAAGCTGTTGTGGCAGATACCAGCTGGAGGGAGGTGGGCCCTGGGGTGCCCTCAATATGCTGATGGCTCTCAGACGTTTTTGTCAGAGCCCAGAGGATAGAACGCATGTTACCTTGGGACCCGTTGCACGCATTGATGCATGGCAGAGTTTCCTAGTGTATGATATTCTGTCATGTTTTAGTTTTTGTTTTTTCCTCTCTTTAATGCTGGGCCTAACTAACAAAATGAATTTCATACTCTGATAGTCATCTTTTGACAGATTTGTGATATTTTTGTGCTGTTTTGAGGCACACATTTTCTTGGCCTTCTATCCATGTTCTGCACTGGTGTGCACAAGTCTCTGTATCCCCTCAAAACCCTTAGACTTGCCTTGACCTATTCTTTGTGTGCTGTCCTCTCTCCTTTTCACAACTCAGCTTCTGTTTCTCTTTTCTCACCTACCGTACTCCTAAACTTTCTTTCTGTTTGAACTTTGACATTCTCCTTCTGATCAACACCCAAGAATCATTTTATTCACTGTTTAAATGAAATAAGTCCCTCTATGCTGGTAGATATTACAAATTAAATGTATTTGTAAAATGCATCTTCATGAATTCCTATAATGTTTAGATCCCTATATTCAGTTTCTCAGGAGCATAACTATTCTGATGTTCTGATTTCATTATTCTTGCTCTTCAATGGTCCAGGGATTGAAGAATTACAGCCGCTGTGGTGTCTTCTACACCTGGCCATCTGCTTGTTTGGTGTCTTGGGCTATAGAGAGACACCTGCTGGCCCAAATGTAGTGTTGCATTTCTTTTCTATCCTGAAGCCTATTGCATAATCATTTTAGGATCTTACACTTTCATAGCTTGTGGATACACTTTAAAATGCTAGAATGTATTGAAGCCCCCACCTGATCTCCTCGGGCATTCCTGACATTATTTTTTCTTTTCTTTTTTTTTTTTTTTTTTTTTTTCGGTACTGGGGATTGAACTCAGGTGCATTCTACCTCCGAGCTATACCCCCACCCCACTCCTATTTCTTATTCTTCATTTTGAAACAGGGTGTCACTGAGTTGCAGAGTGCCTCACTAGGTAGCTGAGGCTGGCCTCGAACCCGGATCCTCCGGTCTCAGCCTCCCAAATGCTGGGATTACAAGTGTGCGCCACGATGCCTGGCTTCCATTCCTGACATTTCTAACTCTCAGCTATAAACCAAAATGTATTCATTCTTAAAACTCAGTTCAAGGTACTGAGATTTAATGGGGGAGAGAATTTCATGGTAAAACCATGTCCTGTGTTTCATATATTTTTTCTATGACCATGAAATGATCTTTTAGTAAAGCATTCATAGACCTGGATTCATTAAGAATGATAATTCACTCTTCCAAGATAGTTAAGGACATGACTTTTAAATAGTGTAGACATGTAGCTTGGTTTGTTATAGGAGAGGTAGAATTTGATCCTAATTATAAATCTTGTTCCAGAAAAACATCTAGAATTGATTACTTCTTCAAGGTCATAGCCAGTGTATGACAGTGATTTCTGTGTGATGCTTGTCTTAGCAAAATTCTCACTGAATTCAAAGACAAGTTTATTTATAAAGGAATCACAGTTATGTACATCTAAGATTACTTCAAGACAACAAATTTTAAAGATTATAATGTGCAAAATGGTTCTTTTAAACAAAACTAAACCAATATCCATGTGTCTTTGAGGGATATCTCTAAAGGTGATAAGCAGTAAGCAAGAGAATAATCCTAGTTTTCTGGTCTGGGACAATTTCATTGGAGTAGTCATAGAAGTTCTGAATACTTTGTTATTGAAGCCAAGACTGAGTTGCTTATTTGGTCTTTGCATATGCTCTAATTTTAATTATATAGCCTTTCTATATAATTATAAGTATAGCAGAGTCACTGAAAATTTAGCCAAATATGGCTATATATATGAACACATTCCTTTATTTTACAATTATTTTAAATGCCATGTAGCACAGTTTGGATTACTTCATTTCATAGCATCTAGAATTTGAAAGCTTTGTGAAAAGAGAATAAAGCAGATTAATAGATGTTATAGTGCATGTCAAAATTCTTTGACAAGTGTTTTCTAAGATTTCACTTTGATTTCCCTCTAGTTTTTACTAAGACAGTTTTTAATAATTCATGAAGTTGGGACAGACACACAATAATAATAGTTTCAGATGTTTTCTTCTTAGCTTGGAGGTGAGGGATGCTAATTCCTTGGTGGTCAGCTCTTCCTCAGTTATATTCTTCCTTCTGTACTCATTGATTGCCTTGAAGATTATTAAATCAGCCCAAATTCTGCAGCCTTGTGTATTTCTGTCACTTGGTATTGACATGCAAATGACAGTTCTTGTGAAATACATCTTCATTAATTTCTATAATATTTAAATCCCTATATTCACCTTCTCAGGAACATAACTGTTCTGATGGCCTGATCTCATGATTCACATTCTAAAATGGCACAGGGATTACATGGTTATAGCAGTGGTGGGTCTTCCACACCTGGCCGTGCAGTGTGTCTTTCTGGACGAGGGTGTAGAAAGGCCCAGGCAGTGCAGTAGAACTCTTCTGGAAGCTGTCTCATTTCAAAGCAGTTAAAGACCAGTCCTAGGAAGATGCTAAAGTAGCTGGGCCAGCAGGGATGCAGAGTCCCCTACAGATTAAGGAAGAGGTATAGTACTGATGGAAAAAACCCAATCAGCAGCTCATGTAAACAGTCCTTGAAGATGGAGCCTTTCTCCTCTCCCCAGAGCGTGAGGTGATGTAGCCCCACATCACCACTGCCCCCGAAACTGCCCCGGGGCTGACCTGTACTGGCCAAGTCAGTGCTTTCCATTCTTTCTCATTGTCTTTCCTCTAGCCTTTGGAGACACCCTTCTACTTTTTCTCATACTTCTAATTATTTCTTTCAAGTAACTTCAAAGCTACCGTAAAACTTTGGTATTACCTGTGGGTTTTCTGTCCCAATCCATTCTTGGTTGATGAACAAAAATATTAGCACAATGTAGAGAGAGCCTGTGCTTGGGAAGTAGTACCAGAGAGAGTTCAAATAAATACTCAAGATCACTTCATTTGAATCTCTAATTTCTGAAAAAAAAAATCATAAAAGAGCCATTAACTAGCTTTTTTTTAATTTGGAAGAATTTCTAAGAGTGATTTCCAGCCTGTTTCCTAACCCGTCCTTGTTTACTCTTAGTTCTCATACATGACAAGAAGTCAGTAGAAAAATACCTAAATGCACAGTTAGTCCCCTCAGTCAGCAGCGTTGAGCATATACAGAAGAGGAGCTAAGTCCTTGTCCCTGCTGTGGTGCCAGTTCACAAGCACCTGTCTCTTCTCTGCTCCATTTCAAAGGGTAAAGGTATGTGTAGTAGGGCAAGATTGCACTGGCTTCAGAAAACAGCAGATATGAAAAGGATATAATTAATGATTCAAGAGGAAAAATCATGACAGAAATCCAAACAGTATTTGGGGACATAAACTACTATGTTTGAGTTTAATAACCCTAAAGAAGAAGAAGAACAACAACAAAACAGCAAAACACATAGTTTTTCAGATTTTCTAGCAATTTTTCTTTCTGAAAGGAAGTGAAAATAGAAATATTTGTTCCTTTAATTAAGGCACCTAGGTTGATCATGAAGAGTGTGAAAAGTACCCATCAGGTAGCACAGCACTTTTTAAAAAGAGTGTGAATAAGCTGGGCGTGGTGGTGGTACATGCTTGTAACCTCAGTACTTGGGAGGCTGAGACAGGAGGATCGCAGATTCGCTGCCAGCCTCAGCTACTTAGTGAGGCCCTCTGCAACTTAGACCGTTTCAAAAAAATAATAATTTTTAAATAGTTTTAAAACCTGGAATACCTTTCTTCTCTGATAGTACAATTATATACACTCACCTACCCCGTGCTCCTTGAGCAGTTCCCTATCTTTCTGAGCTGTGTGTGCCCTTATCAACTCTCAAAACAGATTCCTTCATTCCTATATTATAGGGAGGCCTCTGCCAGATTCCTTCAACAAACAAAATGCTGCTATTTAGAAGACTACTCTCTACAGCATTTTATATCTATAAAGATACAGTTGTAATACTAACCATTAAAACCATTATCATATTAGTGCATTGTGTTTCCTGAAGCTACAGTTTTACATTTGATTCCCCCTCCCCCTATCCATAAGCCATTCAGCTTCCAATTAAAAAGAAAATACAACTCTCACAACCAGGTCCTATCCTTCTCTGATGTCTGTCTTGCACATGCAAGTTCTTGGTCGCAAGTGCAGCTAATGAAACAGGGTAAATGGGGCAGGGAAAATTAACACCACCATCAAAAAAAGTCCCAGCATGTAATACCACTTTTAAAAAGTCTCATATTGTTAAGTGCAGACATTAGTACTCTTGTATCCAAAACCTCAATCTTTCTTAGAAGCTGATTGACTAGATGGGTACATAATTGAATCATCCTTTATTTTTTGAAACCACGGAAAATGTGTCCCAGCTCATGTCAAAAGTATTAGTTTTAGAAACAGTGAATGCTTGGTAGAAGTAAACAGTTTGTTCTTTAAAAGAAATATTCTGAATATCCTTAGAAATTGTTATAGTGATAGATAGTAGCATCATATTTCATACTTGTATGGTGTTGGCACTGGCATGTAGAGTACTACTCAGTAGGAAATTTTATTTTGACAATACTCTCCACTGTATTTTTAAAAAGTGTTAAATTTTTCTTGTTTTAATTTTAATTATTTAGAGTATGTGTGTGTATTATATGTAAATGTGGTAAAGTATTGTCTTACTTATACCTCATATTTTGTCTTGGTTATTTGAGTATTTCATTTATATTTTACATACTTATTTATTTATTTATGTTTTTTTTTTTTTTTTCGGTACTGGGGATTGAACTCAGGGGCATTCTACCTCCAAGCTACACCCCCAGCCCTATTTTTTATTCTTTATTTTGAAACCGGGTCTCACTAAGTTGTGGAGTGCCTCACTAGGTAGCTGAGGCTGGCCGCGAACCCGGATCCTCCGGTCTCAGCCTCCCGAATGCTGGGATTACAAGCGTGTGCCACCACGTCCGGTGTTATTTATGTATTTATTTGTTTGTTTGTTTATTTTTGTGGTACCAAGGATTGAACCCTGGGGCAATCTACCACTGAGCTACAGTCCAGCCATTTATTTTATTTTATTTTGAGACAAGGTCTCACTAAGTTGCCAAGACTAGCCTCAAACCTGCAATCTTCCTGCTTTGGCCTCCCAAGCACTGGGTTATAGACATGCACATCGTGTCTGGTTATTTGATTATATTTAGAAAGAATCCTAAATTATTCTAGAATTTAATTCTCCATGTCACAATGCATAAACCATCACTATACATTAATTTTAAATGATTTTATTAAAAAGTTTAAAAGTTGTAATATTTGGCCAAAAGATATTTTATGAGAAAAATTTCAAATATGTAGCCAGGGGATAGTGGTCAGATAAAACCCAAGTATTGTCTTCCTTTTGTTCCAAGACTTATTTGCGCTGGCCATTTTAACTTAGGTTATACAAGAGGCAGAGTGCTTTTGGTATTTACTCAGCATTTAAACAGCATTTAAGAAGTAAAGTTTTTACCCATGATCTGATTCCAAGGAAAAGAATCGTTTTACCAACATAGGGATGACGTTTACTTATTTTACTCTCTGCATAGGCCCTATTATAAGACTTACCATATAACCTGAAAACAAGGGTGGCTAGATCAGACGGGAAAATAATCTTTGGGCACCCATCTTTTCATATTTTTCTGAAATACAGTGGTACACTTGTCCCAGTGTGGATTTACCTGAAGTTCCTTTTGATCTTGTTTAAAATCAGTGGGTAACATTGCACAAAGAGCGTACAAAGAGAGAGGCACCTCTAGCACCTCTGTGTGGCCGGGTTAACAGCAGTTGATTTATTACAGCAAGTGAGGGCCGACTCATTGCACATTACACATTTTCTAGACAGGGAAGAAAAATGAAGCTTGAACTAACTTGCTGGAAGCATGTGCAGAATGTACCAGGATATTAAAGCAGAAGAACACACCAGGGTGTCTGTTGTGTAGACTGGATTGAACGTTAGCAACAAGAGAAACGAGGCGGGCTGCAGAACCCAAGCAGAAATGCTTCCCTCCATGTTCCTGTCCATCTTTCTCCTGGTGTCACAGCCTCCCTGCCAGTTATGCTTGACTGTGCTAGTCACAGTCAAGGATACTGTGCAGTTGAGAGTAGGTCTCTGAGCTGGGCATGGTGGCATGTGCCTGTAATCCTAGTCTTGGGAGGTTGAGGCAGGATGATCCCAGATTCAAGGTCAGCCTCAGCAACTTAGAATTTTATTTCAAAAGAAAAAACAAACTAGGGCTGGGGATGTGGTTCAGAGGTAAGACACCCCTGGGTTCACCCCCTACCACCACACACAGTGTAGGGCACTGAATCCAGACTTCCCAGGTCTAGATACTGACGGGTAACTGACTTGATTTCTTAGATTCTTTATCTGCAAAACAATAATATTAATATCTACTCTTGTGGGATCATTGAGAGGATCCGATGAGTTAATGATGTGTAAGAGCTTAGAAAGCATTCTTGGGCATATAATATGCACTCAGTATGTAGTGGTATTATATGACTCTAGTATCTCATGGATTTGAGGGGTTTTTTTATTTGTTTGATTGATTTTTTTGTTTTTTCAGTTTTCATCCTGTCTCCATACCCCTTCATGGAGAATAGACACCAAAGTGGATAATGACTTGTACGACATTCTTAGAGTTGTTGCTTAGTAATGTAAGTGCATCTTGGTTTGTTAGTTTCTAAGATAAGGACCTATGGCATCGCCCCAGTTAAAATGAAATCTGCACATGGTCCACCATCTAAATTCAAACATGATCTTTAGTCTTCTTTCCTAACAGACCATTTTCTTTTCTGTAACTTGACAGAGGATTACATTTTACATCATGAAAAAGAATAATACGCATATAAATGGAGTTGCACTAAGTATGATAATCTTATTGTTATTTTAACATTATTTTGTTTCATTTTTATAAAACTTCTGCGTGTAGTACACTGAATTTATTTTGTAACCTACTAATGATCACCATATAGTTTGAAAAAATACTGCGTTATTAGACAAATTTGACTCTTGTCAAGAACCTAAAGGGAAAAGAATACCTTTAATTATAATTTTAAAAATCCCTTCCTTTTCACTCTGTTTCCTACAAAAAATCCCTTCCTTTCACTCTGTTTTCTTCCGCTGCTACTAGAACTGAAATTCATATGCCTTACACACACACACACACACACACACACACACACATACACACAATCTATTTTGTAAGGTCAAAGTAGGTATTGTCATTTAAAAAGACTTTAAATACTATTGTATATCAGGTTTATTTAAAACTTAAAAGGTAGGGCCTCAAGATGGTTCAAAGACCTGGAAATTATTATTGTTATTTTGTTTTGTTTTTGTGGAACTGGGGATTGAACCCAGAAGCATTCTACCTCCGAGCTATACCTCCAGCCCTAGTTTTTATTCTTTATTTTGAAACAGGGTCTCACTAAGTTGTGGAGGGCCTCACTAAGTAACTGAGGCTGGCTGCAAATCTGTGATTCTTCTGTCTCAGCCGCCCAAGTATTGAGATTACCAGTGTGAGCTACCATACCCAGCATAAAGACCTAGAAACTAGACCTGAGACTTTGAGATTACTATAGGAGGGCATTGGTCCAACACTCCAACGTATAGGCACAGGTAGAAACTTCCTCAATAAGACAGCTAAAGCTCAGGAAATTAAAATAAGAATAAGTGGGATGGCATTAAACTAAAAAGTTTTTCATCAAAGGAAACCATCAGGAGTCTAAAGAAAACACTTACAGAATGGGAGAAGATCTTTGCCAGCTATTCCTCTGATGATAGAGGACTAATATCTAGAATATAAAAATCACAGCTGGGCGTGGTGGTGCACACTTTTAATTCCAGTACTTGGGAGGGTGACACAGGAGGATCACAGGTTCACGACCAGCCTTAGCTACTTAATGAGGCCCTCCACCAACTTAGTGAGACCCTGTTTCAAAATAAAGAATAGAAAATAAGACTGGGGATGTAGCTCAGAGGTAGCATGCTCCTTAGTTCAATCCCCAATACCTTAAAAAAATAGAATATAAAAATCACTTAAAAGACTTAACACTTAAAAAAAAACTAATAACCCAATCAAGAAATGGGCAATTGAACTAAATAAACACCTCACAAAAGAAATACAGGTGGCCAATAAATACATGAAAAATGTTTAACATCATTAGCAATCATTTCAGCAATACTGAAATTACATCTACCCCTAATTAGAATGGCAGTCATCAAGAATACAAAACAGCAAATGCTGGGGAGGATGTGAGGAAATAGGAAATTTTCTACACCATTGGTGAGATTGCAAATTGGTGCAGCCACTGTGGAGATCAGAGGGGGATTCCTCAGAAAAATGGGATTGGATCCACCATATGATCCAATCTTCTGCGTATCTTTCCAAAGGGACTGAAATCAGAATATTATAGGAATACATGCATATCCATGTTTATATCCACACAATTCACAATAGCAAAATTATGGAATCAACCCAAGTGTCCATCAATAGATGAATGGATTATAAAATTAAGGGATATGCAAACAATGGAATTCTACTCAGCAACAAAATAAATAAACTTTTGATGTCATTAGTAGAAAATGGATGGACCTGGAGAACATTATTTTAATTGTGATTAGCCAGTCACAGAAAGTGAAGGGTTAAATGTTTTCTCTCATATCCAGAAGCTAGGGAGTAATTGGGATATGAGGGACTTTAGTTAATGGAGGAAAAACGCCAGTGGAGCCAGGGAGGTGGTCTTAGGGAGAATTAATGAAGGAAACACTTCCATGGAATACAAATGCCAACCTCTGTGTCTTGTATGGGGAAGGAAGGAGTAGAGAGGGAGTCGGGAAAGGCCACCAAGTGCTATGTGCGTATATGTCACTATGACTGTGAACTATATTATATGTGAGACTGTAATGCATCAATAAAAGTATAAAATAAGAACTTGAGAGTCTCATGCATGAGAATGCTTTTATTGGCAGAACGGAGCTCTGGAGAGTTTGCCGCCATCTCTGGGCTTTGGCTTGGTCCTCCTTGGCCAGCAGTGTGCACTTGGGAGCTTACTTTTCTGTTCATGCCCTGAGACCAAGAGGCTGACCACAGTGAACTTGCCACACCATGCCAGACCCTGACTCTCACTTCTCATCAGCAGAGCCACCAGCCAGACCACATAGCCACAGAGCTACTTCTTTGGAAGACTGACAGATAATTACCAAGCATCCCACTCAGAGGCTTCCCAGATGGTAGACACTTGCTGTATGTACCCCACCCTGGTCAGGCACTCGGCCAGTCACACTGCCTGCCTCTGGTCAGCCCTCACAGCATGCGTCCACTGCAACACCCTCTCTGTCCAACTTGGGAGAACTATTAATTCTCTTTTTCAGGTCGTAGTCTTATTAATTCCATACACGCTTCTTATCACATTTCTTCTGTATTTTTAAGTTAACCCCTTTCCTCTTTCTAAACATTTTTTTCTTCCCTCTTTGTTCACTTTTGGAGAGTCTTCAGAGGCAGTAGTCATAGCTGATAAGCTCAAGAGTAGTGATAAAATATGTCAAAGGAAAAGAAGGTATCTTTGAAGGTAAAATAAGGCACAGTTACAGTCTCACTAAGTTTCAGAGCTCTTGAGAGTCTGTCTGGCTCGCCTTCATTTGATGAAACCTTATGTTGGTAATACAGATAAATCTTGCTTCTATCATTTTATTCCTTATATAATCACTAATATTGCAACATGGTTGCAATATACATTTCATTTCACATATTTGGTGTTATAAATACACATTGAGTGAAATTAGTTTTATGGAATTGCCTGGTTACTGTTATTAGCAGCACTCTTTCTAAGGAAAAAGTCACTCCAGTGCTAAACCACCAAAGTATAGATACATTTTGAGAACACAGGTATGTAGTTGACTACTTGACTGCCATTATTTCCCTTAACCATGCTGTAGGAAGAGGTTGACTATAATAGCTCCCCTGATCCACTTTCCTTGGTTTCAGTGACCTGCAGTCAATCAACTGCAGTCTGAAAATATTAAGTGGAAATTTCCATAAATGGAGACTACATTCACATAAGTTTTATTACAGAATATTGTCATAATTGTTCTACTTTATTATTAGTGGTTTATCACTTACTGTGTCTATTTTATAAATTAAACTTTATCATAGGTATGTATGTTAACAGACAGTTTATGCAGGGTACTGTCTGAGGTCAGACATACTATGAGGGTCTTAGAATGTGTCCCCCATAGATTAAAATACTGTAAGTGCTACCAGAGTGCTTCTGTAATTATTTCTAAGAAGTTAAAATTGAAATCACTGAAAATTTTAGAACATCCTGATAATAAGAATATGGTTAAGCATGGATTTTGCAATGACAGATCATCCTTATCCCCTGTATATACGTGAGTGTTTTTGATAGTCATGAATATAAATTTCCCTACTTCTGAGTGTTGTGTTTGTTCACAGAACACTGGGGCCTTCCTGGATTCAGGTTGATAGTCCCAGGGACCAGGACCGTCCCTTCCCTCTGGTCATTTTCTCTTACATACACTTGAAATACGATAGCTTTGCCAGATGAGACATATTATCTTTTAAACACTAGAAAACAGCACTCAAACACTCAAAAAAAAGAATAAAAGACTTAAATTTTCCTGTTAGTAGACATTTAGAAATACTGGTTCTTCAGGAAGGGATTTCAATCATTGATTTCTGTCCTGACTTGGTATTGTACATTTTTTAATTAATAATGATTACCTAGCAATTCTAGCAATTCTTTAAATTCATTTTTCACTTAATCTCAGATAAGTATATGTTTTGATTGGATTAAAATGTTTTGGGCTGAAGTGTTAATCATTATAACCATATGCCATGTAACAACATCTATGAGTGACAGGCCATCATGTGAGAGTGTCCTATACGGTTGTATCCCAAGATGTTGTAGCCATCTTTGTGTAAGTTGCTCTGTGATGTTCAGGAAGTGATGAAACCACCCAAGGACATATGGCAAGGGATCTTCTACATCAATGTGGCCGCCTCACTTATTTAAAAATGCATATCTTGATGAAATTTTGTTTTCTTAAAATGACCTTAAACTTGCTAAGAGTATTGTTGCCATAGAGATATAGAGATTATAATTCTCATTTTAGGATCCACACATGCCAAATATGAAACAATTTTTACACACACACACACACACACACACACACACACACACACACACACACACTATTGAGCCCCAGGGGTATTCTGTCTTTGAGCTATACATACCCCAGCTCTTTTTAAAAATATTTTTATTTGAAACAGGGTCCTCCTAAGTTTCTGAGGAGTGTTTGAGACTGTCCTCAAACCTGTGATCCTCCTTTTCAGCCTCCCAAGCCCTGTGCCAGAATTCTTAGGTTTAGGGTAGTAAGTAGCATTTGAAATTGGACTTGCATGGCTCTTTATAAAAAAGTTTCTATATGCCCCACTTTAAGACACGAAGGCATGTATAGAATAAAATAAGGTTTGTGTTTTTAAAAGTATCAAGGTCTGAGGAAATATAAACAGAGCCCATAGGGTTTGACCGCACTGCCTCAGCAGCCTCCATGGGGGATGGTGTGCATGAGTGGGCCCAAGAGTAGAGGACTCTGTGACCCCCGCCCCAGCCCTCCACATCAGTCAGGGATTCTGCTTTCAGCTTGAGTGTGCCACGGCTCTCACCCAAGATTTCACGGGGGGGAGGGGGGGGAGGGCAGAAGGGGTTTCAGAACTAACAAAACAAGAACCACTGCCCTACAGATCCAGATTTTCTGGTAAAATATCAGGAACACCGAATACACTAGGTCAGCTCATACTGAAAAGTTAAAAGTCAGCTTCTCTCTTTTTCTGTGTTAGGATGTCACAGCACATAATCATCCCAAAACAAAGAGGGGCATTTGGAAGAACTTGTTGACAAATACAGTTTCTATATTGGGCTCCTCTTATCCAGAAAGTTCCTTTAGAAACATCATGCATATTAAGGAAAAAGATAAAAACTCTTGTTAAGGTGGAGAAAACCCCTTCTCATACTTGTAGGTGATGTTCAGGAAAAAAAAAAAAAGTCTAACCAGATAATAATGATGAGGTTTCCCCCAGCACCTTGGACTGAAATGAACATGTTACAGTGGGGGCAAGACCATGGAAAACTACTTTAAATTTTCTGAAAGGTTACATAGCCTTAGGTAGAATAAAGAAGGAGCAAGAGGGAGTAGCAGGGAAAGGTGGTTTCATTCCAAGTGCATTTCTGAGAGTATTTTTCAGTCTCACTCTTGACAGTTCTTTGTGGTCTGTAGGGATACTGAGAGTGGAGATGGGTACTTAGAGTCATTGCTGACCTTTGAACCGATCATTTCTTGGTAAGACGTCATTGGCAGAGGGAATGCTGTGTAAAGTTGTGGATATGGTGCCTGGACTCCCAAAGCAGCCAGGGAGCCTTGGCGTCCTTCCTTCTCATTGTGCGTTTCCCTGGTTCCAGCAGGATCCTTTGTGTTTTCCAGCGCTAGTATCTTTTAATAATGTTTGCATTCCTCCTCAAATACTGCATTTTTCGGTTTCCTTCAGCCCGAACTTCTCTCTTCCTGGAGCCGTGGGGGCTGTGATGGGAGATCAGGCAAACCCAGACTGGCTGTCCTTCCCCTGGGCTTACAGCCTCAAGTTGTCTGGAGGAGGTTTTAGTGTTCTTGTCGCTTCTGATTTCAACGGGAACCAGCCGTTCAGTTTCATTAACAGGAAAAGTTGCCCTCAAATTTTAATTGTCATAAGAGCACCCTGGAATGCTTGTTAAAAAGCAGATTCCTGGTTTCCACCCCAGAAATTCCGTCATGTCTTAAGTGATACCCATGCAGGTGGCCCAGGGACTGCCTGCTTGTTGAAAACCTCCCGTTAGAGAAAGATCAGTTGCACTATTGCTCTATAAGTTTTCATTTCTTGGTTGATCATCAGCATAGCACAGAATTTAAGTTTCATTTTTAAAGTTTTTACTGCTACTCTACAGAGTTTGCCACCTACTCAGAGCCCCAAAACTGTGGCTTGGGATTCTTGGCTTAAAAATATGTTTACCGTGCCTATACCTACATCTCCATCTAGGCAGTTTACATACCACGAGCAAGCTTTAGCAGTGGCGTGAGCTTTATTTGTGAGTTGCCAATGTCGACATCATAATTCTTTTTCATTTGGCATTGCTTGAAAGGAGGCAGATCTCGCTGTGGTTTGTTCTCTTCGTGGTTTCCGTAGAGTGCTGGAGAACGCCACAGAAAAACGAACCCTCTCTCATTTTGACTCTCTGGGGCATGATGTGTCCATCGTCTTTCTGAGATGGGCTGTGGGAGGCTCGCCCTGAAGGTGGCAAATCAGGCTTCCACACGCATCGCCCTCACTTAGCCAATCGCTTGCTCAGAACGTGTATATTACCAAGTGCGGTTTCTTCATCACGGGGATTTTGGGCTCCAACAGCAAGCAGCCTGGAGGTTTGTGTGACGCCCGGGCTTCAGCTCTGCGTGGACTCCTCCTTAAAAACACGTGTGCCATCTGACTCAGAGAAGGATGCCTGGCAATCTAGGTAAGGAGGAACTGGAGAAGTCATTCCTTATTTTCTCTTTGGGTGGATTGGAGATTTTAGAAAAACTGGTTGAGCTCAGAACCATTTGAAGTTTTTCTATCTAAACTGCCTTAGAGTATTATCCACTGTCTCACCCTCTTCATGGGAAGTCCCTCTTTCAAAATGTAGTTTGGGTTTCAAATTGAAAAGTATAGGATTCCCTTTTTCTTTCTGTGTCTGAAATTTTAAAACTTAAATTTCCATGGTTGCTAAGATGCCAATTACACAAAGGTTCCTGGTTTAGAATCAAGGTCTTACGGTCTTAGGAAGTATTCTCTAAGAGCTAAGCAGAGGGGAACTATTTGCACTTGATTTGTGAAACAATGATTGTAACATATCTGTCAGACTTTTTCCTGTATTAAAAGCCTGTATTAATATTCAGACACACTGCTTAATCTATTCTGGAAAAAAAAAAAAAAAAAGAAAGAAAGCTATTCCCCCCCGCCCCCCTCCTTCTTTCTCGTTCTGTTTCCTGATGGTGGAATCAGCTCATCTTTCCTCTCGGGCATGTGGTTGAGTCTGTGTACATTCAGTACAGTGGCATTTTTCTTGAAAAAGTGACTAAGGCCTCTTGGATGAATTCTCTCTTTGAAAGAGGTGGTGGCATTGCATCAGAAGTCATTTACAGTAAATGACTCCCCCCTTCCTGCAGTGACCACATGTGAAAGAATGCGCATTAGTTCTTGTTTTGAGGAAATGAGAGTTGTAGGGTTCTACGAGGAAAAAACAAAAACAAAAAACTCCTTTTTGTCATTAGTGAGATTTTGAATGTTAGAAATTTTCAAATCAGACCACTTTGTGCTATCTAAATAAATGTCACCAAGTATGGAGTAACCAATCATCCTGAATTCAACAAGAGGAGATAGTGTTGAATGTGGCTGACATTAAAGGCCTGCCTAAACAGAATAACTTCTTCGTAGCCATTTTCTGTATTAAGTTAACATGTTCCTTGACTTGTTGCTTATTTGCCCTCCAGGATGTGGTTCTTGGTCTGTGATGGAACATGGAGACTAGAAGTAAACTCTGACAGGCTGGATCTAGCCAGGGGTTCCCATGGGGGCGGGGCCTCCCTCTAGGGGACGATAGAAATTGATGAAGGCGTTCAGGTTGGAGAGTGAAGGATGTTTAACACGTGCGAGTCAGAGATTTGGCATGTCCTGCCATGGAAAAGACTGAAAGGATTGCCATATATCACCCCACATGAATTTCATCTGTCCTGTTGGATAATCATGTATAGAAAAATCAGTTTATTCGGGAGGCTGAGACCGGAGCATCCCGGTTCGCGGCCAGCCTCAGCTACCTAGTGAGGCACTCCGCAACTTAGTGAGACCCGGTTTCAAAATAAAGAATAAAAAATAGGGCTGGGGGTATAGCTCGGAGGTAGAATGCCCCTGAGTTCAATCCCCAGTACCGAAAAAAAAAAAAAAAAAAAAAAAATCAGTTTATAATTTTCTAGTCATTTTTACACAAAACACATTTTTACATGTTTAGCGTGTTTCTTTTCTTTCTTTTTTTTTTTTTTGTCAGTACTGGGGATTGAATCCAAGGGCATTCTTCCTCCAAGCTATACCCCCAGCCCCATTTTATTTTTTATTTTGAAACAGGGCCTCACTAAGTTGCATAGGGCCTTACTAAGTAGCTGAGGCTGGTCACAAACCTGCGACCTTCCTGTCTCAGCCTCCTAAGTACTGGGAAGTATATGCCACCATGCCTGTCTCCACGTTTGTAATATACACAGGGTATACTCTGAATACATTTGTTTTCATTTTGTTGTCTATATCTTCTCACCTCTTTTATTTTCCTCTACTTTTAATGTGAAAACCTTTTTTTTTTTTTTTGCGGTACTGGTGATTGAACTCGGGCATTCTACCTCCAAGCTACACCCCCAGCCCTATTTTTTATTCTTTATTTTGAAACAGGATCTTAAGTTTTGGAGTGCCTCACTAGGTAGCTGAGGCTGGCCGCAAACCCAGATCCTTGGGTCTCAGCCTCCCAAATGCTGGAATTACAAGCGTGCGATACTACGCCCAGCTTGAAAACCTTCTGATTTGATTTCTCCTAAGTCCAAGTAAGTTGCAAGCATCTTTTTCACTACATAGTTAATTGTACCATAAAATTATTTATATAATGAAATGTGAAATTTTTTAAAATTATAAATTTCTTTTCTTTTAGTTTCTCCTGTATGCTACATTTAGGGCATTGATGTTTTAAAAGCTATGTCCAGACCAGGTTTGGTGGTGCACAATCCCAGTACTTGGGAGGCTGATACAGGAGGATCACAGGTTCAAGGACAGCCTCAGCAAGTAGTTAGACTAATCAACCTAGTGAGACCCTGTTTCTAAATAAAGATAAAATAGGGCTGGGGATGTAGTGCAGAGGTAGAATACCTCTTGAGTTCAATCCCCAGTACCACATGCATACACACCAAAAAACAAAAAAAGTATGTCCAGTAGTTAGTATTATCATTGAATTTTATCTTAGAATAAATAGGGCATGACAGGATTTTTGTTATACAAAGAGAGCTTTGGGACTAGTAGGGTTTTGAAGCAGTGATCTAACCTCTCTTCCTACTTGAAGGGAGGGATATTTATTTTCCTTACAAAGTTCTTCAGGGAAGATGTTACATGTGCCTCTTTGATATGGTTTAGTATTTTGAAGTCTTCCTGTTGAGCTCAATCTGTGCACATTATTATTACTTTCTAGGAACCTTTATATGTCCCTCTAAAAGCATGACCTTGGCCACCCTCTTTCTATAGGAAAGGTAAAATCAGGTACTGAGGGATGTTTGCCTGTAACACCATCAGCTAGCTAGCAGAAGAGTTAAAAATAGTCAGGTTTTCTTGAGCAGCTGGGCATTGGGTCACTGTCTTCCTCCCACAGTCACATTCGGCACGCCCCACTTCAAACTTCTGACAGTAGTGTAAAATACAGCACATCTCAGGTACGGTACTGTCTAATGGTAGAATTAAGTAATCAGAATTATAGCTGTGAGATTAGGAAACACAAGCACACACATAGGGCGGTCTCAAGCACTTGTTTTCCAGGGCTCGTAGTTTTAATTTCATAGACCTTTTTCTGGATCATTTCTTGTGGGGGTGTGGATGTTGTGATTATTGCTTTTTAGATATTTTAAGGGTTACTGTTAAAAGCTTTTTTTCCTCTTGTGGTACTGGGGATTGAACCCAAGGCCTTGGGCATGTTAGGCAAGTACTCTGCCACTGAGCTAAACCTTCAGCCCTAAAAGTTGTTGATTTTGTTGTTTTTCATTTAAAAAGAAATATGTTTGCTCCCTTGGATTTTTTGTTTCTTCCAGGGTCTTTTCATTATTTATCTTGGTTTCCTCTTTCATATCACAGGCTTTCTGAATGTGTACTTATCCTTGGTTGTTCATTCATATTAAAAATGAAGTGCATTCCCGCCGACTGGAAACCTACACAGGAAGCTTCTTGCAGGATCAGGCTTCACCCTGGGTGGCACGGGCCTCCCAGAGCCTGGCGCTTGGCAGTTGTCAGAGTCAGGCGGCCTTGATTGGGGTTCTCATAACCATACCAGGTGTTTAAACCTCACCAGACATTTGTTTAATCCCTTTAAAGAATTATCACTCCCCTCCCTGTTTTTTGGTAAGTTTTTCCTGGGGACCCTTCAGGGATTGTTCTTTCTCATAAGCACAGGAAGTAGTCGTCAAGGAGTAATGGCTGCTGTCTATTCATTCAAGTCTCCTTCTATGCTTCATGTCACTTCTGTCCTGTATTGCCCTTGCTTCCTCTGAACCTGGAGTCCCATGGGTTCTACTGAGGTCAGTTGTCCCCTTCTGTGGCAACAGTGCCTCCAGGAGAGAGGAGTGTGTGTGTGTATGCACGCGCGCACGCATGTTTTACTGGATATTGGGCTCAGGGGTATTTTACTTCCAAGCTACAGCCCCAGACCTTTTTATTTTTTTATTTTGAAACAGGGGCTTGCTAGGTGGTTGAGAGTCACTAAGTTGCTGAGGCTGGTCTCAAACCTGCAATCCTCCTGTCTCAGCTTCCCAAGTACTGGGACCACAGGCATGCACCACCTCGCCCGACTCCCTCGGGGAATATTCTTCTCTTGTCCTTCTGGCATCCAGACACTGGTGGAAAGCTTGTATGCTCCTTGTTTTGTTTTGGTTTTTTCTCTTTCTTCAATTATGGTAGGCATATATACATCTTTATAAGTGTACTGTGATTGATCATTCATGTACTCTGATCACCATCTTGAAATGGGAAGTTTTTTCATTAGTTGTTTTGTCCGAAGTCTATCTGAACAATTAAATGGGAACTACCTTTATCCAGGTGTATTAGTCTTCCACTACTGTGATAAAACATCTAAGATCTTAAACTTACCAGGATAAAAGGTTTGCTTTGGCTCACAGTTTTAGAGGTTTCACTGCATGGTTGGTTTGCCTGTTTGTAGCTTTGGGGCACGTGGCAAAACAGCTCATCACAGTGGGAGTGCATGCCGGAGGTGGCCAGGAAGTGAAAAAGGAGAGGAGGGACAGGGTCCTACTACTCCCTCTAAGGGCAGGTCCCCTGTGACCTAACTTCCTTTCACTAGGCCTCACCTCCTGGAGATTCCTCTGCTTCCCCATACACACGGGCCTGGGGACCAAACCTTCAGCACAGGGTTTTTGGGGGGCATTCAAGATGCAAACAGTAGCACTTGGCATTTAGCCAGGGAAAAGGTTGTGGCTCAGTGGCACAATGGCATTGGGGGCTGGGAAAATTAACTCTCAGAATCACTTCGTCAGGATGGAACAACTGATATTACAGTCCAGAGAGATGTTCTCTAGCCTCGGAGGACAGAGTAGTCAGTTGGAGAGCCCAGATGAGGTTTTTTCAGCCTCATTGCTCATAGAAAATCTAGGTCTTAGAACACATTCAACTTAGTCGTTAAATCTATAAAAATAGTGATAGTTGTTCTTGATCTTAATATAAATATAAACATGGATAAGTTTTGCTGTTTCTTCCCTGCTTATTGGTATAGAGTTCCAGAGAGAATTTCCTCTTCCTTCCCTTCTATAACATTTATTCTTTGGGAATATAGACCCTCATACTTCTCTTCCTTCTTAAAAGAACTGTCTCAGCATTTGCACATTGTTGTTTTTTCTAATTTAAGTCATCCCAGAGGACATGTAGTAGTATCTCATTGTGGTTTTTAAATTTGCATTTTCCTAATGAAAAACCTGTATTTATTGTCTATTCATGTCTCATCTTTTTTGAGGTATCTATTAAAATCTTTTATCTGTTTCTTTTTGGTTTTACCTGTATTTGAATTGGGTTGTTTTCTTATTACTATTGATTGGTAGAAGATATATATATATATATATATATATATATATATATATATATATATATATATACACACATACATACACACACACACACATATATATATAGTAGATAAAATTCTTTTGCTAGAAATTTGTAATACAATTGCATTTTCTCAGTCTGCAGCATATCTCTTATCCTCTTAAGTGTCTTTTGATGAGCAGAAGGCTTGAGTTTTAAAGTAACTTAAAAAGATTTCTTATACTTTCAATATTCTTGGTTAACTAAGTCATCTTCACCTTCCCAAGGTTGTGAACCTATTCTCTCGTGCTTTCTTTGAAAAGATTTATAGTTTTTATTTCTATGCTTTGGCCAGTGATTCATCTCCAGTTAATTTTTGTATATGGGGCAAGGTAGAGGTCAAGGTTCATTCTTTTTTTTATGCATTTTCCCAGTTTTCCTAGCATGACTTGTTGAAAGGACTTCACTTTCCTCATTGAATTTCTTTGGCACCTTAGTTCAAAATTGGTTGTCCATCTAAGTGGGTCTCTTTCAAAGGAACCTAAAGAATGTTTCTGTGGACCACATACGGATGCCTTAAGTCTAGGAATAGCAGTTCACGTTGCTCAGCCCTAACATGTCTCAAGTGCCTGGCATGGTCATTGGCTTCTCCATCATGGGACATTTGCGTCAAAAGTTCCTGGCAGCACTTGTGTGTGGCAGGAGGTATTTTTTGTTTTCTAAAGCTGACCCTGCTGCGGCTTCCGAAGTTCTAGCATTGCCATGTTAAATATGTCCTTATCTGCATGTTCTTATCTGCATCGAAACACACCATAAAAACTGGGATTCCAGCTGGGCATGGTGGTGCATGCTTGTAATCCCAGTACTTGGGAGACTGAGACCAGAGGATCCAGGTTTTTGATTTAAATACCTCATAGCAGCCCTCCCCAGGAGGCCAAACTGGTCTGGTTTTACTGTTAATTCTCATTCTCACCCAAAAGAATGTAGAATTCGGGCTTGTCTTTTGAGCTCCTTGGAAGATGCACTTCTTGAAAGTACTAGGAGTGCATTATATGAATTATTAGAATTACCTCTGTCTCTACAGAAAGACTTTACAAGGAAATACATACTTCCAGTTCAAGTCTTCTTCTCATGCTCAGGAAAAACATAACATGGACACACTTGAAATACCACCTTCCCCAGCCTGTGTTTGGACTTGCATGGTTGTGCTCAGCTATTGGCCCCGGTTTCTGCTCTCTCTAGCATTTCCTGGCAAAAGTGAGAAAGCTGTGCCCGGGAGAAGTGGCGGGGACAGGCCCTTCTCTAGTTGGCTTCACTGCGACACCCTGGCAGGTGGGACGAGTCTGGCCCCTCACTGTAATCAGTCCTTCACGTTTACCAGGGTGATGACCCCAGAAACAAAACCCAGCTCAGCTCAAGCAGGAAGGTTGGCTGGTGCATGCCAGTGGCATAATTTTAGTTGAATCTATCATGCCTTTGTCGCACACACAAATCAGATTTGCCTATAGAACAAAGGGCATCCTTTCTGGCTTTGTCGCAGGATGACCATCGTGCACTTTCACAAATATGTACAACTTTGTGGTCTATAAGGGCGAGAACCGAAGAGAAGTTGATTTTGCGATTCCAGCTGTCTTACTGGATCTCACTCTGGTGGAGACGGGACTGCTCTCAAGACCTGCTCAGTGTAGTCGAGTTTTCGTATGCTCTCGGTGTCTGGTAGAGGCAACAGGCACAGAGAGGACTGGGATGCGGCAGGCATGACTGACGTGTGACAGAAACCCTCTCCACAAAGTAAATTTGTACTCCAGGGTGGCTGATCAGTGCCACCTGACAGCTGCATGCTTACCACCCTGTCTCCGACTCCTCCACCACACTCCTCAGTGATGGTCCCTCCCGGGCCTCAGAGCAAAGAGGAGCCAAAGGGTGAACTCACTCGGGTTCTCGCCATAGCTCAGCTCTGTCTGCACCTGCCCAATTCTCCTCGCCCCCTGTGCCAGTGGGAGGCGAGTCCTTGCTCATCTCCGAGGCCCTGGCCCCCTCTCCATCCTCAGCCCTCTCTCACAGAACTTCTCTCTGTCTCTTACACCTCTCATCCCCTATTGGCTTTTTCCTGTGAGCACTGGAACCTACTCCAGACTTCCCCATTTTAAAAAACATGGCCCTTCAGTATCACCCCTCCTTGGGTTTACTCTCCATTCACTTCTCCTGCCAGGACCCCACTTTTGGAAGAGCTGTCTCTCGTTGCCTGCATTTCCACGTTCCTGCCCACCCCTCAGGCTCTTCCTTTCTGGCTTCTGTACCTGTGACCAAATGGATCCTGCTCTAGCCAGAGCTGACAAGGCGCCCTGCAGTGCTTCCTGTTGGCTCATTGGTCATATAGATTCAGATTCTGAGTAGTGTTGGGTACACATCCTTCCTGGCCTGTCAAGACCCTGCCCACCACTCTGGCTTTTTCTTCTCCTTGCCCTTTGCAGGTTCTTTCTATTTCTAAGCTCCATGCTTCTTTTTAGATGCTAGTGAGGCCTCTCTGCTCTTGAACCTTGCATGATACCTCATATTCAGTGGATTCCAAACTGATCCAAGTTACCTAGGCTTGTAATCTATAACTTAACGTATTGACCTATCTCTCTCTTTACCTTCAAAATCTAAGAAGCCAAATCTGGTTAAAATCCTGCCTATCAGCAGTTCTCAGGCCCATCTACTTTTTCTCTCTCCAGTGTGGTGTTCTTGGTTCTCATCTCTTATTATCTAAATGACTGCCATAGCAACCATTTCCCTGCTCTCCATATTCCCCGCTCCGTTCTTCTGACCGCATTCAGAGCGATGCTTCTGAGAGCATCCTCACACCATCTCCCTGCTCACACATGTACCTCTTTGTATCATGCGCTGCTCCCAAGTTGATGAGGGAGGGGGGTGCAGGGGGAGGCTCTGCCCTGTGCACCAACAGGTCATCAGAGCACTGAAGAGCTCACAGGGAGATGGAAAAGAGAGTTCCTGCCCACTCCACACAGCGGAACCTGGACATAGTCTGGACTGGACATCAGTCGCTCCCATGGCCTTCCCATCATCCTCCCCTCTTGCCTTCCCATGCTTCCCAGCCCCAGCCTTACCCGCCTGGAGCAGCCCGTCCCATCTCTTCCCCTTTTCTTTTTTGGAGCAGCTGACTCAGCTCTTCCCTGAATGCTCTGAGCCTTAAGTTCCATCTTAGTTTGGGTTTCCCAAGAAGCAGATTCTTAACAAAGATGCTTTCTGATTTGATCCCCTGCTTAACCCTTTGCCTTGGTTTCCCTGTCTTTAAAATCTAACTGCACAGGGCTGTCATGAAGATGAACTAATGAGTGGGAAGTGCTTTCATAGTGGTTAGTGAGAGTCGCGTGATGGTATAGTAATGATTCCTCCCCCTCCTCCTCCTCCTCCTCCTCCTCCTCCTCCTCTTCTTCTTTTTTATTTATTTATTTATTTTTTGTGGTACTGGGGACTGAACTCAGGGGCATTCTACCTCCGAGCTATACTCCCAGCCCTACTTTTTTTTTATTATTATTTATTTTGAAACTGAGTCTCATTAAGTTGCGGAATGCCTCACTAGGTAGCTGAGGATGGCCACAAAGCCAGATCCTCCGGTCTCAGCCTCCCGAATGCTGGGATTACAAGCGTGCGCCACCACACCCAGCTCCTCCTCCTCCTCCTCCTCCTCCTCCTCCTCATTATTATTATTATTATTATTATTATTATTATTATTATTATTATTTGCAGTACTGGGGATTGAACTCAGGGGCATTCTACCTCCAAGCTATTCCCCCAGCCCTATTTTTTATTCTTTATTTGAAACAGGGTCTCACTAAGTTGCAGAGGGCCTCACTAGGTAGCTGAGGCTGGCCGTGAACCCGGATCCTCCGGTCTCAGCCTCCCAAATGCTGGGATTACAAGCATGTGCCACCATGCCCAGCTACTCTTATTATTAAATGTCACCACTTGCATGTTTCCATCCTCAACCTATCTAGACCAGATTAAAGTCCCCCCTGTGTGTCAACAGCACCCGGCGCCGCCTTTAAATTATACCTGCCAGTTCACTGAGGGAAGGGCGGTGCTGTCTCACGTGCTGCCTGGCACCTATCCCAGTGCTTGAGCTGTAGTTACATACTATGAACTTGAACATTTTAAACAAAATTAATTGATCAAATGACTTGTAGAAAGAACATTTCAACTATATTATGCCCCTCGTAAAAGATAAAACAGCAAAACCTAACTCTCCTCCAGGGTGCGTCTGAATCTCCCATTACTGGGTTCCTGAACCACTCTCCCTGGGGGCCTTTGTCCATCTCACAAGTCCTTCTTTCTGTGAGAAGAGTCTGTGATGGGTGTGGAGTACAGTTTTGGGGACACTCAGAGTTTCCCTCATGCTTATGTTTTTTTCCTGTTAGCTAATGATATTGCTTGGGTTTGTAGGTTCTTTCCTAGTTGTGGGGACTTTTTCAAGCTGGCTTTAATGAGAGGGTCTCAAAAAACCACAGAGAAGTCTGGTATATTCTCCACAAGTTAAATACAACATTGTTTCTTATTTTCACTTTTGATCTGTGTTTCTGAGCTTATTTCTATAATTATATTTAAAAATTTTAGTATCAGAAATAATGTCTATTTTGATACCTAACCCATTGACTTTAAAGTTCTTTAAACTTTCTTTCATGCCAAATCAGAAGCCACCTTCAGGACTAGTTCTGAAGGATTTTTTTCTTTCATTTCAATAAATAAATAATATATATGCACATATGTTTACTTTTTAAAGAGTGCATCTTCAGTATATGTAAATATATATACTTAAGCTGTACATGGTGGTGCATGCTTGTGATCCCAGTCCTTGGAAGGCTGAGACAGGAGGATCACAGGTTTGAGGCCAGCCTCAGCAACTTAGCAAGACCCTCAACAGCTTAGTGAGACCCTGTCTCATAATAAAAAATAAAAAGGTCTGGGTGTGAAGCTTGGAGGTGGAATTCCCTCTTAGGTATATAACATGAAGTTTACCATTTTAACCACCGAAGTGTGCAGTTCTGGTATTAAACACCAACCATCTCCAGAACTCTTTTCATCTTGCAAAACAGAAAGTCTACCCATTAAGCAACAAATCTCCATTCCCCCTGGAAACCACAGTTCTACTTTCTGTCTCGAGTAGAATCCACATAGTATTTGTCTATGACTGGCTTGTTTCACTTAGTGCCTTCAAGGTTCATCTTGTAGCATTGACAGGGTGAACTTTGTTTTTAAGGCTAAATAATACTCCATTGTATATTATAACACATTATCCATTCATCCATTGATGAACACTCGAGTTGCTTCTACCTTTTGGCTCTTGTGAATAGTATTGCTATGAATGTGGGTGTACAAATACCTGTTCAAGTCCATCTTCAATTCTTTTGGATCCTAATCTCTTGATTCTTCTCTGTGTTTTCCTGCCTTCCTCTTTTGCCCATCTACTTACACCCCCCCCATGACCTTTGAGCCATTTTCCTAGTACAGATGCTCCTCCATTTATAGGGGCTGCATCCAGATAAACCCATCAAAAGTTGAAAGTAGTGTCAGTAGAAACGGATTTAACACCCCTAAACTACTGAACATCATAGCTTAGCAACACAGTGGCTGAGAGGGAGCTGCAGTACCTAGCATGACCAGAGTATTGGACTATATATGGCTGGGCTGGGAAAAGATAAACATTCAAAGTACTGTTGCATTGAGTATGTATTGCTTTCGTACCACCATGAAATCTAATAAGTTGAACCATGGTAAGTTGGGGACCATCTTTAATGTTCTTACTGCCAGGATCTTCATGTTTCAAAAGGACTCACAGAACTATTGCATGGAGAAAACAGTTTGAGACTGAAAAACATTTGTTCCGACCTCCTCCCACCCACCCACACTTCCTGCAGTTTTCTGAAGGCATCCCATTGGCTCCTCAGTTCAAGAATGAACTCTTGGCAGTGGGGTAGAGTTTTGTGGCTGTTGACATTGTATATTTTGAAACTTGACTGGGAGTAGAATAGCAGCTTCTTCATGTGTCAGTTCTGTAATTGTGATATTGTTATCTCTCTTTTCTTACTATGAAAACGGTATCTGACAATTATAGATAACTTAAAGGTATGTGAAGGCAGCCATTATTATTAACATTTTGGTTCATATTCTTCAGAATGTGAATTTAATATAAATTTTATGTATCAATTATAATATTAAAGATTATATGAATTTAAAATTTTATTGCAGGCAGGGTGTGGTGACACACACCAGTAATCCCAGTACATGGGAGGCTGAGCTAGGAGGTCACAGGTTCGAAGCCAGCCTCAGCAACTTAGCAAGGCTCTCAGCAGCTTAACAAGACCCTGTTTCCAAATAAATTAAAAAAAAATAGGGCTAAGAGTGCACCTTGGAGGTAGAATGCCCCTGGGTTCAATCCCCAGTACAACACACACAAAAAAAGTTACTGTAAATTTTACATATTAAAGACCATATAGACATTCTGTTGTCTTAAAAGTCTGTGTAAAAACATTTAATGGTTTTTTTTTTATAGCTGAGAAATATTTATAGGATATTAATTAGCTTAAATATCCCTTTTGCAATGATATAAACTGTATTTCTTACAAAAAGTGCCAAACATTTCAAGATTATAAAGGATAATGAAGAATCTAAATTCTCTTGTCTACCCCTTCATAAACTTTTTTTTTTTTTTAGTTTTTAATTTTATTTTTTTAAATTGGTGCATTGTAATCATACATCTTTGTTAGGTACAAGCTGATAAAGGCATACGTGCACTCATTTCTCATTTAACCCTTCCCCAATTCCCACCCCATTCCCTCGCCCTCCCTCCTTCTCAAGTTCAGTTTAGTGATTGACTTTGATGTGTTCCTGAAAGTACATCATGTGCACTAGGGTGTCCCTCTCCCTCATCACCTTCCGTGAAGTCAAATTTTTTGTTCACCTAAGGTTTCTCCTTCTTAATATGGAGTCCCTCTTATGTCCTATTTTCTCCCTAGCTTCCACATATTAGAGAGAGTGTACAATTTCTTACTTTTTGTGACTGACTAATCTCACTTAACATAATGTTTTCCAGTTCCAACTTTTTAAATATATTCTTCAGTCTCATTTCAAAATTAGCTTCTCCTTACTCTCATGGCTGCCAGCCTTCGCTCCTTTCCTAGCAACATTAATATCATATTTATATACAACTTACTATCCATCATTTTTGTCTATTTTGTGATTTCCATTATCATTAAATATTCTTGGAAAACCATTATCTAAGCATGAGTTTACTATGATTTGTCGCCTGTTTCCCTCTACTTTTGAACATTTAAGTTGTTCTCAGTTTTATGTTATTTTAAGCACATCCCTTGTTATCTTCCTGTGTATCTGTGATTGTTGCCTTAGGTGATTTTTTTTTGACATGGTATATATACATATCTGGTATGTATATATAACTATATAATATTATAATATATATTTTGACATTACATATTATATGTACATGTTATATATTTGCTGATTTTCTTATGGTTGTCTTACCTCACTTCAGTGGCTTACTCTTTCTGTTACTCACTTTTGTACTTTTGTGAATTTCATTAATGAAAAAAATCTTGGTGTTTGCTAGTGAATTTCAATATTTTCCCCATTAATTTCCTTTTTTGTGTGAGTTTCTGTTAAAATATTTTACCTTTTACATTTACAAATACTGTAAAGTATATTAACCCGTTACAAGTATTTTATGTTTTGCTTTCCTTTAGATTATGTTTGCTAGTTTTTATATCTAGACATTTTACACTTTAATGTAGTGATGGATTCAGGTCACCTTGCCTTTTGCTTTCTTTCTTTCTTTTTTTTTTTTTTCCATAAAGCAGAGACTTATTTTCCCATCCCCAATTCAGAAATATTTCCTTCTAGTTTAGTTTTCTTTCTTTTTTTTTTTTTTTTCTACACAGAATTAGTTTTGTGTGAATATTATGAAGTGGGAATTTCTTTAATGTTATTTTGATCTTGTGTTTATCCAAATTCCCGGCACAGCTGCAATGTGAACCAAAACAAGTGTGCTTGTTCTTATTTTAGTGTTTTGATTTTTCCACTGAGAAAGGAGGAGGCTGTGAGTACCTGTGGAGGGAGGAGCCAGGTGGAGGCTGGACCCCCCCCAGAAGCTTCCCTGCTCAGAACTTCCTGTCTCCTCCCGTGATGCTCAGCACAGGCCCGTGGGGGCAGAAGGCAGGCAGGAAGGAGGTCAGTGGGCCTGGAAGAGTTAGGCCCAGGAGATCCAGAGCCAGACCCTCTAAATCTTGACAGTTTAATTTACTCAGGACTGAGATAAGGAACCAGGGCTCAGCTCAGTGGAGAGTTACTTGAACCTCAGGTGACAGATATAAGGCAGCACGTGGTGAAAAAGAGTCCCAGCCCAGGAAAGCCAGATTTTGAATCTAATTTCAGCTGTCAGTTAGCTATCTATGTAGCATTGCAAAATATCTTGTTCTCTAATTTAAAGAATAAGGGAGTTGAGGTAAATATTCTCTCAGATTCATTCTAAATAAATGATAGACGAGTGGCAGAGCTGGGTTGCTGTGACTCTATTGGGGATATTTCTCAGTACCCAGTTCATCTTTCTTTAATGTAGCCAACAAGTATGATACCAAGTTTAGTAAGATGATGACAAATGTCATTTAATACTCTACCGTGGAAGAATTTGTGTTCCTTACCTTGCCCAGCTGTTCTTAATCTACTGTAGGTTCCCTTCTGGAAGATTTCTATCTTTCCTATCAACTTCTTTCCCCAGACACTGCTTGTGTTTAAGAACTGAAGAAAGATGAGTTAATAATCAAGAAGATTCAGAATGGATTAATATCTCTGACCTTGCTCCCCATCTCTTGCCCAGAACTGTGGTATAAATTTTTTTAAAGCTGAAATAAAAATATGAATAGTACTTTGGAAAGTATGAAGCATTCAATGATAAAAGTAATGGCTAGGAGATAGAAATACTTGTTCTCAACAATGTTAAATTTTTATTATTGGTATTAATTGTTAGCCATTAACATATTAGTAGCATAAATTGCATCAAAAAACAAAAGCCTAAACCTTTTAATTTCAGATATGTTTGTATTAATATATTCTGTTTTAGAAAAGTAGCTAAAAATATGCCTTAAGTAGTGTTTGTAATATTAAGTCATCTATTGGGTCAATCCATTACATTTATAAAGGTGTTTTAACCTTTACCCCCCGCCTTTTTTTTTTTTTTTTGGTACTAGGTATTGAACCCAGGGGCATTCTACCTCTGAGCTACATTCCCAGTCCTATTTTTTAATTCTCTATTTTGATACAGGGTCTCACTAAGTTGCAGAGGGCCTCACTAAGTAGCCGAGGCTGGCCTTGAGCCTGTGATCCTCCTGTCTCAGCCTGCCAAGTACTAGTATTACAAGCATGTGGCACCACGGTTGGCTTTATCTCCCTCTTTTTGATTTCTGGAATAATTGAAAGAATAATTGAAAATATATGGTCTGGTATCTGTGCCATAATTTATATAACACACAAGGATAATTTGGACTGTTTGATGTGACCTCAGGAAAATGTCTGTGGCATTTACATTTTCCTCTCCAGAATGTATTTGCTAGAATACAATATAGTGGCCACTTGAAATCTAGAGAACTTATGTGGAATGTGGATAAATCTAAGTTGTTTTCTTCTTTGGGCTCCATGGAACCAACAGCACAATTTGCTAAATAAAGCAAAAGTATTTATACGTAGCTGCAATCTGTGTTTTGTTTAATTGCATTATGTATTACACGATCATCATATAATATTTAAAAATAGCCTTTAATATAAGCTTTGAATGGTTCAGATCTTCAAAGAAACAGTTCCTTTAATAATTAAACTTTAATTTCTCATTGTGAACTGCTTTGATCTCGTTATATATTTTAAAACAGTCGTGTGGATTTATTTTTAAGGCTTCCAAACAAATTCCTATTTTTCAAAAGCCGTAATATATTCATGGGTCAGTATAGCCCAAAGACCCTATTTTTAAAACTCCTGTTAGGTTTTATTTTCTTAGTGTGCTGATCTAGGGCATAATTTTCTTTGCTGTGGGTCACATGCTCCTTCCCGTCTGTAACACACGCACTTAAAATTCTCACTTCCTGATTGAGCCATCAAGATTACGTAAACTGTAAATCAGCCTAAATTCTTCGGAGCAGGAATTTTAAGGGGAAAATGTTGCTTTCTTTTTCTGTTTCATTATTAACCCCTAGGAATTGGAGTGTGTGCTTGTCTATTTGGAGCTGAGAGGCTGTTTGGAATTTTTTTTCTTCCCTTCCCTTTCAGATTGAGCCAGACTTTGCTTTCATTATCAAAAATAATGTACCAACTAGATAGACTGGGCGGGGGGGGGGGGTACTGCAGTTGCAGGACTAGAGATTAATTCACTTATTGCTCTTTTTTTGTGATCTGAGTGAAGAGTACAGCAGCTTTCAGAAGGTAATGCTTTAATATTTCAGGAGCATAAATGGCCGTTTAGCCTTTCTGCTGCCTGATAAAAATGGCAGTAATTTCCAGCAGGCAGGATGACACTCGTTTTATCACAGATCTTACAATCCATCACATCTCCTCAAAGCATTTTGAAGTTGTCATAGTAACAGCATGACGTTGAGAGGGTCTTTTTAGTACTGTATCCTGAGTTAGTTAATTTTATTAACTCTTGGAGCTTTGCTTTTTATTCCTCTCTGACAAACAAGGGCTATAATTGCCCAAATATGTATTTCGTTCTTTATGTCTTGATAACTGTAGTTCAGGACTTGATGTTTTGGAAGTGGCTTAGGTAAAGGAACAAGGTTGTTATCAATTGATATTGGGTAGGTTAACATGGGTTTTTAATTACTCTGTAAAATCACATGATTGTTATAGGACCAGGATTTAGTTTAAAGAGGTGAGTTATGGGAGATGTTCCCACAGATGTAATTGTGACTAGATTCTACTGGTTGCAGCTGTCCTTTGTTTTGATCTGGACTTATTTAGACTAAGAATTGGAGAAGGCAGAAGAGAAATGTGTCTGATTGACAGGAGAAAATTATTTAAAAATGCAACAGATGAACTATACTCAGAATAGTTCATAAAAAGAAACTATTGATCAATTTGGCTTTATCAAATTTAGGAACGCAATTCTCTTTGAGACTCTAAAATATGCTAAAGTAACTTCTCTTGTAGAATAGTTTGTGGGAATTCTTTATTGGTGGAAAGTAGGTCGAGATCTTCTGTGAGCTAAGCTCTGTGGCAGAAATTCTTGCCAGTAATGGCGAATAGTGAACGGGGAAGCCCGGCTCTTGAGCGGGAAGAGGGGGTCAGAAGGAAGAATGGCCAGGACTTAGAGCATCAGATGCAGATGTACAGTGCTTTTGTTTTCCTGTAAAAGTGGCCAGAGAGATGCGACACTTAGAGAAAGTCTTGTGAGTTTTGTGGGCTCATTGCTAATGCCACCATTCTTATTGCACTGCGGGGCTTTTGCTCACCCACGGGTGACAGGAGAGTCGGGGTGGCAGCGTATGCAGCCAACAGCAGGAAAGGTGCTAATGCACGGCCAGCGAGTCAGGAGTTACAGGACAGCGGTTTCAAAACACTGCAGTAAACAAGGTCAAAGTGTCCCGTTTTGCTGGAAGAAGGCTTGTTTTTATGAGCTGGGCAGTACATGGATGAAGTAATTTTTCAAAACAAACTTCCCACTTATATGTGATTTTTTTGTTGTTTTATTTTTCTTTTCAGATTAAAAAAAAAAAAGAATTAGCCAGATGAGATTTAGTAATGGTTATATTTTAAAGCAGAATTACCTTTTGTATTTTTGTCTGTCTTCTGTTGATTTTTCTGTTTATAACAGAGGAAATAAGAATCTAAGATTCTTAAATGTTATTTTAGAGGGCAGGATAGGACCCATTCCTTTCAATGTACAACAAATAGTGACAATCAATAGCAAAATATTTCTTCCAGTGTCGTACCTTTGATTCTTATTTGGACAGGCGTCTAAGTACGAGAAAGTTAACAGCGCAGAATACTGCTGACTGCGTGGCTCTCATCTCAACCCGTTTTTTCAACCTTGAACCTGAGAATGCCAGAGGCTTGAGTCTCAGGACACTCAGGGTAGCAGTTATCTGCTGGCCACGGGGTTCCTGAGGTAACAAGTGGGTGTCTCGCGTGCGGCGTGTGTGTGTGTGCGTGTGTGTGTGTGTGTGTGTGTGTGTGTGTGTGTGTGTGTGTAACAACAGTGGTGCCACGTGGCACCCAGAGGTCGTCTCAGCCTGGGGATTCCTGGTCCCCAGAAGCGTCTTGGGTGTCTCTGAGATGGACTGTGAACTTGGGGCATCTGTAGAAGCGCAGGCGCCCTGGTGTTCCTCAGCAAACCTGGGCGTGGGCACACAGCTTTTAAAGCGAAAGCAGGGCCTTGAGGAAGGAATTGCCGTCGTCTCCTGCCCAACCTGCTCGTGGTGCTGCAAAGCAGAGTAAGTTTTGTTTGTTTCTTTGTTAGTGTTTCCTACATGTTTTTTCTTGCTGCATTGTTAGGCACTCAATATAGGGCAAATGCCAGGGTCCCCCCCCACCCCCATTGGAAAGTGGGAAGTGGAGTTTGTTAAATAGTTAATTGCTTCTTTTATCTTTTCTATCTCTCTTCCCATATCTTGTGTGCTGGTTTGCTTTTTAGGAGAGCAAGAGACTAAATGTATTATTAAGGAGAAAACAAAGTTTTTTTTGTTTTGTTTTTTTCTTAATAACCCTAGAACTGTGCCATTAGATAAATGACAAGGACACCGAGGGCACTGTTTACGTGCTGTGGCCAGGAGCAGCTCCTCTTAGCAAAACAGCCCCAGCTTGCCGCCCTGATTTCTCTTTGGAAGCAGGTGCGAAGGTGGAGGGTCCAAGTGGGAACTGTGCAGGGACGGGTGGGAAGGGGTCACGGGTAGGAGACTGTGTTTTAAATCCTGCTGGGAAAGGAGAATGCATATTTATTTGATGATGTTGAAAAAATGTTTCATGTAAAGATGGGATGAAATGTGTAGAGACCTCGTCTTGTCAACAGAAACCAAACTTCCTTCACATTAGAAAGTTTGTGCCTTGTGGATGTATGGAAAATGTAATCCTTACCCATGAGAACATAAATATGGGGCTTCACACCTACACAGGTGATTCTGTGACACCAACCTAAATATGACACTCGGTCCCTCTCTCCGTTTATTTTTTATGCTGATCCCGTGTTCAGAGATGTTACATGGCTTGTTTATAATATTTTTGTAAAAAGTTCTGTGGTCTTGAAAATGCAAAACAAATGGAAAGGTAGAATACTTTGTGCTATATAATTATCTTTTCTTATAAAATGGACTGATTTTGCTATAGAATGTTCTTGACTTTTTTTTTTTTTTTTTCAACGTGAATAATAACACTTGGAAGGTAGAAGGAGAGGCAGCCTGGCTGTAGTGTGGAATTGAAAGCAGAAGCAGGGCTCCCGTCCAGTGTGGAATGTTGTGTGCATGGAAGTTAGAACCCTGGGCTGGGGGCATTCACCTTTTATCTCAAAGCGTTGGCCGTGGGACCTTGGGGCCATTGTGTTTCCTGAGAAATTCCAGGTCCTCATATGAATGTCCAAGAATTATTAATTCAGCAAACATCTTAAAGTATCTTTCTTATATAAGTGATGTGGCTGGAGCCATGCTTTTTCACAGTTATATTTACAGAGATTTGGTTTGTAAATTAAAGATCATGAGCAGTTCAAAACAAGGGTGAGTGAGCAGGGCATTCCCATCGAAACGTTCTTGTTAAAGATGGTGCCGAGCAGGCAGGACTGTTCCCTTGTGAGCCGCCCCTCCTAATTAAAGGGGAAGGTGGCTGCCATCTGTCCTCTTTCATTCAAGGCAGTAGGGGGTCCGGGTGGAAGGAAGCAAACCCCCCCTTTACTTTTCTCCCACTCTTTTTTTATAGCCAGCTTTCTCCCTAGTCAGTGACCCAGAAGGTCATTGAAGATCTGTCTGTCTCAGAATGAATAGTAACGTAAGTAATGCATGGCACTTGCGGAAAAAAAAAAAAAAAAAGTTCTTAACATGCATTTACCCAGTTAGAATTCCACCCGAATTATATCTGAGAGTATTGTAACCTCTGGGTTGCTGTCTCAGTCTCTTTCGTTACTGAGGACGCCACTGATAGGAAAAGTAGGGGGATTTACTTTTACTGCTTTTACTTTTTCATGAAAATAACGTTTCCATTCCACTGGGCATAATCAGAAGATGGCAGGATGTGGCTGGGTACAGGGGATGTGTACGAGAATATTATTCTTACCCAAATCAAAGACACCTGTTACATATGACATGCAGTTGTCATCTCAGGAAAACACAGGCAGGGTTGTTAGCAGATGTCCAAGGTGCTTAGTGGTCCGCTGCACCTCCTTGGTCCAGGCACCAGAATAGTCACATCGTTTCTCCTTCAGTTAACCAGCAAGCCTCTAGCCCCTTTCCCATGAGAATATGTAACAAGAGAATTTAGTTAGCTTGGGGTCATGGATTAATTGCTTTTGAGATGCAGAGTACTCTAACCAAATGATTGAGCTCTCTTACCTCAGTTTCCCCCTTTGTCAATGGAAGAAATATGTGCTGCTTTTAGAACTATTTAAGAGAATATGAGACAATACTTTCAGTCTTCCATAAAAGCTTTATTGGAGCTGAAAATTCTAAAATCTGCTGTTACTTTTATTTTCAGTTTATATATACTTAAGGAAACTGTTAACAGTCCTGCAAAGGTTTGGTCGCTCCACGCTCTGTTCAGCGTGAACTTCCCTGAGTATGCTGGATTGTAGAACTCTTTGTGGTATTTCTTAAACCCATTACACTATATGTGGAACACTCAAGTGTGAGAGTTAGAGCTATAATTTCATTTACAGCCGTTTTCCAACTTGCCACCGACTCCTAAGGAGCTTTTTTGGAAACAGAGATGTGCTTATATTGTTGCATCTTGGAAAGAGCCAGCGCAGTTTTCTGAAGACGCTAGTGTCCTGTTGTGGGGTTCAGTGACACTGGAAAAGTGAGTCCAAAAAGGGTGTGCAGTGCTGAACAGGCAGGGCCGTCTAGCCTTTTCATTTTCTTTCGTGCAATAACTTGAAATACTCAACTAAATATTTAAGGTGTGATTTAAATTAATTCAGTTTTACCCTTTAGTATCGTGTCAAACGTATTAAATAAGCTAATTAAATGATGCATGCCTGTAAAGTGTGATTCTGAAGAAATATGATTAATGCTCGAACTTACGTGGCAAGAGACACAGACATACCAGAGAACTTTAGCTGGGAGGAATCTAAACTTCACTGCCATCCTGTCACCTGTGCAGGGACACCTTGAGAACTTCCTGTCTGCCATTGCCTAAAGAGCCTTCCATCTTCTTTTACTCTTTGCAGTGGTGGGAATCTGTCTTGTAGGAAAGGAAGGAGCCAGTAGTTTAAACAGAGGATTCAGCCACGGGTTGAAGTCACTGATTGTTGCCGGCAGCATTCAGCAGGCGTCCTCTCCACCCCAGGAGTACTTCTTCAGGTTCAGAAGTGGCCAGGCCACAGACTCACCATTCCATCAGGGCACTGCCCAATGGGATAAATAACATAAGGAATTAACACTAGAGACTGGCATGTACCACAGCAGAGATATACTTGGTGTATTTCTGATAGGATTAAAATAAAATCTTAAGATAGAGATTTGGGAGCCAGGCATGGTGACACACGCCTATAATCTCAGTACTTAAGAGGCTGAGAAAGAAGGATCGCAGGTTCGAGGCCACTCTTAGTAACTTAGCAAGACCCTGTTTCAAAATTAAAAACTAAAGCTGGGCGTGGTGGTGCATGCTTGTAATCCCAGCATTTGGGAGGCTGAGACCGGAGGATCCGGGTTCGCAGCTAGCCTCAACTACCTAAGTGAGGCACTCTGCCACTTAGAGAGACCCGGTTTCAAAATAAAGAATAAAAAATAGGTCTGGGGGTATAGCTCAAAGGTAGAATGCCCCTGAGTTCAATCCCCAGTACCGCCCCCCCCCAAAAAAATTAAAAACTAAAATGTCCAATCCAGGAAGGAGGGAAGAGCATAGTGAGTGACAGCGATGGAATGGAGAAGCTAGACAGATTCAGGGGGCGGGACTTGGGAACTGCCTGGCTAACAGGAGTTGGCTGTTAGAAAGGAAGATGGAAGCAAAAGTAGCTCCAGAGTTTTGGACCCCAGAGCTGTTTACTTCTTAGTCAAGCACATCTCATTCATTCCCCCAGTCCTCTGGCAGTTATTTTCATCATTATTTTAGAGAAAGTGAGTAGTTGGACCAATATTGTACAGGTGGTAGGATTTTTTTTTTTTCTCTATCCTGCACATGCTCAGTGTCAGTCCTGGTAGGATTCCCACATTTACTTGTCCATCAAATGGCTGGAGACGTAGAACCAAAACTAAGGACAAGGTCAAGGTTGAAGACAGGAGTTGCCACCTGAATGCACATTTATTTAGCAGATATTTGCTGGTCCTTAGGGACCAACAATGGTGAATGAGCAAGGCCTACAGACTAGTGGGGCACTTGCCACGGTGGGTCAAGGGTTATGCCGATGAGCTTTAGGTACTCCTGGCCGGGAACCTATCTGGAGGCAGGAAACCTCTTGAGGCAGTTGTAATACTTCACATTAGATTCCGATGATGAGAGTCAAGTTAAAAAGGGCTCATATTCTAGGCAGGGAGACAGAAGGTACTAAGAGGCTAGAGGGGGAAGCCAGTACAGCTGAAGAACTGAACGTGTGGCCAGAGCGGAAGGAGTGTTTGCAAGAAACAGACGCCAGCAAGGTAGGTCAAGGCCAGGGCAAGAAATGCCTCAGAAGCTATATTGGAGAATTCGGTCATTTTTAAAGATTTAAGGAACTCTTAGTGAATTTTAAGCACCAGAGTGGTATGATTAGATGGGCTTTTGGTCTGCTGGGGAACAGACTTTAGGGAAGCAAGTACTGGAAGTGGGACATCTGGGTAGGAGGCCGTTGGTAGAGGAGGCTGGAAGAGCTGGTGACTTGGACAAAGCATGGAAGCTATGCTAGAATTTAGGAAGGTGAGGTAGGGGAATACACGTTAACATTCAAATTTGCTGGGATCCTAAGCAGTTGGTAAAGGAAGCTGAAGAGCCAGGTGTGGTCAGAGAGGATGTCATCGTTGATTAGTGCAGAAATGAAGCAGCTCAGAAGACAAGCCCCGCTTCCGCGTCATGTGTCTTGAGAGGGGTTGGGTGACAAGATGGGAGAGGCTGGTCCTTGGGATGGGAGTTGGAAGCTCAGAACTGGCCCTGGGTAGGTTTTCATCAGGAGGTCGAAGCCACAAAGCTTGCTGGGGCAGGGAGGCGCTGTGGGGTTGGTGTAGCTGGCAAGGCAGTGTGAGGCTGGAGGCCTGCTTCTCAGTAGAGAAGAGGAGCAAGAGAAGCAGGGAGAGGTCAGTGGGATGCAGGACCCGATCCTCAAGAAGGGTTAGGAGGGGAGACCAGGGAGGAGTTCTCAGAGGAAAGCAGAAAAAGAACCGGGAAGTTCAGCGTCCTGGAAGTCCTCGGGGTTGGGGCAGCATCCTCGGAAGGCTTGGGGTGGGTGTTGGCAAGGAGTGTGGGGTGTGAGCTGAGGTTTGGTCCTCACAGAGGGCAGTTGCTTGGGGTGGCAGAGGTGAAAGAGGCCTGTGAGAAAGTAAGGAGTGAATGGAAATCCTAAGTACAGGCAGCCAATAAAACCTATGCTGCAAGAAACTATAGACCGAAAGAAAGGAAAAGGAGACTTTTATGGCAGCTTGTGGAATGCGAGTTTGTTGTAGCATCTAATAATGCATCTTCATATTTATATTTCTTCAACAGTTTTCTGGAATTATCCAATGTATATCCTCAAACTATTTACTTTCTCTGTGCTTCATTTGTAAAATGAGCACCTGCCTCAGAGGATCATTATGATAATTAAGTGAGTTATAAAGCAGTGCCTAGAACAGAGTAAATTCTCTATAAATGTTAATAAAAGCAAAAAATACACGCATGCATATATATATATACACATCTATATGTATGTACAGAAAGAGCAACCACCATGTTTTAAGTACTTTAATAATAATTCTGCATTGTAAATAGTAGTGAGCTCATTCTACAAGCAAAAGAGAGGCCTGGAAAGTTTAACTGGTTCCAGGCCCTACTGCTGAGGATGAGAAGAATGACCCTTTGGCCTGACCTGACGTCAGGGCTTCTCCCACAGAGCCTGCTGCATCCTCCACCGTGGCAGGAAGGAGTGTGACCCTGGCTCCCATGCAGGCAAGAAGTGAGGAGCAGCCCTTTTACCAGGGGTGCACTCCCCACTTTACACAACCCTCACCCTCCTGCGCGTGGACCCTGGTCCTGCAGGCTTTGCCCTTCCTGGGGACTGGGCACACCCTCCTGGCTCCTCCTGCTGCCAGAGGCCAGCTCTTCTGCAGATTTGGGATTGACTCTAAGGAGTTTGTGTCTCACCAGACTCTGGTCTTGAATATTATCTTAACAGGAAGTGAAGTTGCTCTGGGGTCCAGAGGCTTTGCCCTTAGTGGAAAACCTTCTGAGCACGCCCCCTTTGAAAGGACAGTGTAATGGATGACGTTGTGTCAGCTTGGCTGGGCCACACTACCCAGACCTGTGGTCAGACACCAAGCCAGATGTCCCCCGTACAGGTATTTTTAAAACGAGATCAACATTTAAGCCAGTAGACTTTGAGTCAAGGTGATTACCGTCCCTGATATATGTGGGCCAGTTGAAGGCCTAACGAGAAAAAAGCTGATGTCCTCCAAGAGAGAAGGAATTCTGCCTCCAGACCCAAGATTGCAACATCATTTCTTCCCAGGGTCACCGGCATGCCTGGGAGATTTCAGACTCACCAGTCCCTGGAATCGCATGAGCCAAGCTGATTCCTAACAAGATCAATCTCTCTGCTCTCTCCCCATCTCCCACCCATTCTCTGTGCTTACACAGACAGACACACACCACCACCACCACCACTCGTTCTGTTCTGGAGAACCCTGACTGACTAATACAGGTTGACTAACCCTTTTCTGAAATGCTTGGGACCAGAAGCATTTCAAACATCACAGTTTTTCTAACTTTTAAATACTTGCATAGACTTTACCCCAACTGAGTGTCCCTAATCTGAAAATCCAACATGATATTCAAACAATTTGGGGTTTGATATTCTCAGATTAGAGATGCTCACCTTGTAAAACTCCCCCCCCCCCACCCACCTCCAGCTTCAGATGTCCTGAACACAGCTCTTCATTCTCCTGGACATCCACGATAGTAATGATGCTCTTGAGAGGGCATATGTTAGAAGATGCTTACAAATTATTTTCAAGAGACCATCCCCTGTTTCTTACCTCCTTGAAAAACATAATACTCCCTTTACCTTAATATGTCAACCTCTGCTGGGGTGTATCTACAGTGACTGGACTTTCCTGTCACTGACAGTGGTGTCCATCTGATTTGCCCAAAGGCATACAGTAATATGATAAATTATCGTAGTGAGGGGGTTGACTCCTTGTCCAGCATTTTGGGGGGGAAAGCCAGCAAACATTGTATGTCCTTTGGTTCTCTGAAGTTATGGCATTAAAACGTATGTATCTGGTGTCTTTTGTGCCAGGTACCATTTTAAGTACTCAGTAAATGTTATCTCAACACCCAAAGTGGGTGGCCTTATTCTCCCATTTTTACATTAAGAAAGCAGTGAGTGGGGAGTTAAGTGATGTTTCCAAGGTAAGTAGCAGAACAAGGATTTCACACCTCGTTGGAATGACTCCAAGCCAGGACTCTTGGTCACTCTGCTCTGCCCATCCTGCATCTTTCCCAGCTAGACCACAAGCTCTGTGAAGGCAGGGACTTTGCTCACTGGGCTCCCTGCCATACCTCAGCTTCTACCAGGTGCAGTACCTGACACAGAGTAGGTGCTCTGTGCACACATACTGTGCGACTAACGAACTCACTGTGTTTTCTGTGATCATGTCCAAAAGACTGTGCATTGAAGTACTGCATCCCTTCTAGAACTCACCGTGGGGCCAGGGAAAAAAGGGCACATATCTGTGAAGGTATGGGGATTTACCCCTCAAGCTATGTTTGAGAATATTTTCTCCATCAGTGTTTTAAGATGAGTACACCTGCCTGGGGTTAAGTCAGGTGCTACAGTACCCTGTCAGCAGATCTCCTTACCAAGGGAAGCCTAGGTGATATCCCCTACATCTCTGTCATCTGCATCAGGACCATCTTTTATAGTTTGTAGTTTACACCGATCTAGGATAACGCCACAGTGGTACTAGTGCTTTGAAGGAATCACCAAATTACGTATTTTTCAACACACACACCTTAGTTTGTCACCTCTTTTATAAACATATTTCCTTGCTTTTTAAATGAGATAGCATGGCAATACATGGGAAACCACTTTGAAAACTGAAATTCTATCATTTATGTTTATATTTTTGCCACTTTTTTTACTCTCAAAGTTCATTTCCTTTGCTTTTCATGACTGATGATAATGATAATGATAATGTTTTCGGTACCATATATAAGCTTATTTTATAAGCTTATTCCTCTTGGAGGTAGTAAATTATGTTTGATCACAAGATATAAATCAGAATTATGTAGCATGCAGTGTTTAGTCTCCACCTATGTTACATCCCTGTCTTTAATTGTGCCAAGTATATGAGGATGATTTCTGGAAGAGCTATAGTGAATAGTGTGAACTTCTTTCTCAAACTTTTCTTTTTTAAGATGGCATGATCTGAAAATAGCTGCTCGTCTGGTATGCTGCATTAAATACAAGAATACATGTGTCTGTGTACATACTTATTCTGTGAGGTAAGTTTATGCCTTCTTTTACCTTTTTTTTTTTAACCTAAAAAACCCCTAGGTAGCTAGAAACCATTATCATCAGTGTCAGACGCCCAAGGATTTTATACCCAATCCAAAGACTTGCAAAATTTGCAGTAAAAACCCCATGAACAAGCCTGCTTTGTACCAGGCAAAGGTGGTGGCTTTGAGAAGCCTCATTTATGTATGGGACTGACCAGTCAAAATATCGAGGCAGATACAGGCAAGACTGTGCTTTGTCAGCATTTAAATGAGAAGCGGTGGCATATTACAGCAAAACAGAAGGCAGATTTATCTTCTTGGAGCTTTATGAAATTAATACATTGGAAAAACACACCCTCTCCACCTTCCCAAACAGTGTTTGCTGGCACTCCTCTTTCTGAATTTTTAAATTTATTGATAAGGAGAAAAAGTTTTCTGTAAGAATCCACCAGAAAACAACTTCAGCATTTTATGGTCTTCAGAACGTAGTAAAGACTGATTTGAAAGGACAGCACTCAATTTGGTCAGCCATGGGAAAGGCAGCCGGCATGCGGTGGTTCCCCGGCACATAACCGCCATGATGGGGAGATGGTATGGCTTTAATTGTAATTCTTTCATTCCCCGCCTTGCCAAGCCCAGTGGCTTCTGTTTCAACATGTGGCAACTTCTCCCTCGGAGACTAACTCAGTCCAAGTTACCATAATATTTAGGACTAGCTACAAAGAATTTCTTCCCCTAAACTGCATGCCAAATTTAAATCAAACTCTCTCCTCCTCCCTGGCCATTCAAATACATCCAACTCTTATATAAAAAGGACATGAAATATACAGGCCTCTTTTTTGTTTTATGCTTGTTCAAACAGATCGATAAACAAGGCACATCATGCCTAGGGGTGTTTTGAGCTTGGTCACTTCCTTTTAAAATCACCTCAGCTTCTGTGTTCATTTTAAGAATTGCAACCCAGAATTTCTAGAAAAAAAAAGAAAATACATTGAGTCTAGCTACAACAAACTGTCAGCTCTCAGGGCTGATGGAGAAGAGTAGCTTAAAATCAGTGGCCTGTAACAGGGCACTGGGCTCTGAGACCAGCAGGAAGGTGATCTTGATCCCAAGAGGCTGCTGATCACCCACCTGCTAAACAATGAACTCTTAACCAAATAGCATCCGTTCTTTGTGCTTTTAAGAAAGAAAGCCTAGCAAAATAGAGAAAAGATTCTTTTTTTTTTTTTTTTTTTTTGCGGGTCTGGGGACTGAACTCAGGGGCATTCTACCTCCGAGCTACACCCCCAGCCCTATTTTTATTCTTTATTTTGAAACCGAGTCTCACTAAGTTGCGGAGTGCCTCACTAGGTAGCTGAGGCTGGCCGAGAACCCGGATCCTCCTGTCTCAGCCTCCCAAATGCTGGGATTACAAGCATGCGCCACCACGCCCGGCTTGAGAAAAGATTCTTGATTAAATACATTTGTCCTAATCTGTAAACCTAGTCATTTCTCCATTGGCACTTGATCCATATATTCTGTATGTATTTTATTTATCCTCGATAAAGAAATGATGTTCTGTAACCAACTTTATCAGCATAAATTAATTTTCCCATTTTTAGAAGATTTACTTTTCCTCTGTTGCTTAGTTTATTGTTTTCAAATATGAGTTACTTTCAGCACAATTTTTGAGGCTGAGACAAAAGGATCATAGGTTCTAGGCCAGTATATGGTAATTTAGTGAGGCCCTGTTTAAAAAAAATTTTTTTTAAGGGCTGGGGGTATAACTTAGGGATAGAATGCCTCTGGGTTCAAACCAGTCCCCCCTTCCCCACCCACACATGCAAAACATTATATGTCAAACATAAGTAGACTTTTCTAAAGCACAATTTTAAAATGTGTGCCAGTGAACCACTATCCAAATTAAAAATTAGCACATTACAAGTACTCTGAGATATCTCTCTCTTTCTCTCTCTTTCTCTCTCTCTATCCCTCCCTCTCTCTCTCTCTCTCTCTATCCCTCCCTCTCTCCCTCTTCCTCCCTCCCTCCCTCTCTTATTCTTATTCTCCTGCTTCCCTACTATACAGAATTTTTTTATTTATAATTTTCATGATTTTTAAGACAAATGTATACTTTTACCACATTAAATGTGCATTACAGAAGCTATTTTGAGACACAAAAATGGTTTCACACTCTATGTGGCTTTTTGCAACTTGAGTTTTTTTTTTTTTTCCCCTCTCCGTGATATGTGGGTCCTTCATCTCTGTTGCTATAATATTTATAGTGTGTGAATATGTGACAGTTTATCGACTCTCTTGTTTATAGGAGGAGGGGGAGAAAAAACAAAACGTTGTGTTTCAGACATGCTGAGCTTGAAATGTCTCTGAGAAATCCAGGGAGATGTTGCATAGGAGATGGGTGTTCAAGTCTAGTATCAGCAGGGGAGACTCTTCTGGGGTGGAAGTATGAGCACATAGATGGAACCTGAGGTATTCTCTCTCTGGTTGTTTATAGAATACGATTTAACCCATTAGGTGAGATTTTCATGTTATCAGTGATTATTTTTTATTTCTTTGTTGTTGTTTGATTGGTTGGTTTTGGTACTGCGGATTGAACCCAGGGGAATTCTTCCTCTGAGCTACACCCTCAACCCTTCTGTTACTTTTTATTATAAAACAGGATCTTGCTAAGTTACCAAATGGTGGCCTTAAACCTGCAATCCTTCTGCTTCAGCTTTCCAAGTACTGGGATTACAGGCGTGCACCACCGTGCCCGGCTTACTTTTTAGTTCTTAAATGGTTGTTTGGCTGGTTGACTATCACATCTGCTTGGTAGTTTTGCTGAAGTGAGACGTGCAAAGGAAGAAATTAGAATAGGAGCTTCCAAGAAAATGGAGGGTGGTGTTTCATAAACTCTACAGGATAAAGTGAAGTATTGGGATTAGTTCATCTCTAATGGAGTTTTGTGACATCCAAATGAAAACATATAGGTAAGTTTGCTTTGTCAACTGAAACATATTGTACATGTAATTAGTATATTTTATTATAGGACTTTGTTAGCTTTTTGCTAATAGCTAATGTTCACTGAGTGCCTACTTAACCCATATTAACTCTTCTAATCTTTAACCAATCTGCGAGAAGGATGTCTTGTTTATTCCTGCTTCACGGATGAGGAAATTGGAGTTCATAAAGAGTAGACCTGGGATTTGAGTCCATTCTAAAAGCTGTATTCTTAGCCCTTGCAGGATTGCCCTTCTTTAAATGACAGGCTTCTCCCGGCCCTCCAGCTTTTAAAAGTTAAGACAGTTTAGGGTCACACTTCACCATGCACCTTGAACCTAGCTACCCCTCCCCTGACCTTGGGCCTGAGCAGAGGACTCTGTCTATGTGAAGCTAGTATCTAGGCTTGCCTCAGAGCCCAGCCTAGCCCACTCTGGGCTGGGTGCAGATGATGTCTACTTGATTAAAGTTCTTTGCCTGCAGCTGCCCAGTGAGCGAGTAGGGGCCAGGGACTAGAATCGGAGGTTCCTGCCTTTCAAGTGTCACATTTGTTTCATGTTAATAAACCATATATCTCCAGGGGATCTGGCAGAAATTTGGAATTGCTTAACTTTATTGCAATAAATGCTAAAGAATCCTTTTTAAAGTTAGGAAGCTAAGCCCAGCCAGAGAAAACATGATTTTCTCGGCCCTTGACAAATGCACCTCAGCACTAGGGTTAGGTCATGGGCCATTGGCCCTCAGTTCTGGGTCCCACTGGGGCATGCCAAAGGGTTATGACGGGCTGTGGCTGCACCTGGGACACTCTTGCAGATGAAGCTGGAATGTGGAGTCCTACCGCCAGAGTCACCTGACTGCCACCAGGAAGGCGTGATGGGGAAGGTGACAGTGTGGTGATTCAGGTGAGGCCCCAGGTGAGCTCGCCCAGCCTTCTGGGTTGGTGCCTCCCTGCCATTCTTTCTTGTGATGGGTACCACGGAGTTAGCTTCCTGTGCTTACGAAAAGGCCACAGTGGTCAAAGAAAAGATACAGGAGAAGGGAAAAGAAAGGCTGAGTTATAAAGAACTTGAGGACAGAGTGCAGGCAGTGATTTGTCACTTTGGTCATCAGAAGGTTGCCAGACAGGTCATAGTTACGAGCTGATCATCCATTTTGATAAACTGATGGAGAAATGTAACTGGGAGAACAGAGTTTCAGCAAAACGAAAGCTGACTCTTAAGCTTGCCAGATTGGGTTTGAATGGATTTGTCTGGGGAAGGTAGTCGTGATACGAGGACTCCCAAGCACACGAGCCTCCCCGTTCACAGGGCAGCTGCAGAGGGTAGGAGTTTACCTTCAGCTCTGCCTTATAGCAGGGCCTTTGTGCAGGCAGTTGTGGTACAGAAAAAAAAAAAGTGACCGCAGGAGGGCTCCATGCGGGCCAGCAGGACAAGTTCCTGTTAGTGACTGCTGCTAGGCGAGGTGCTTCAACTCTGGAAAGGTCTGCTGGGACTTCTTCCCCATACAGAAATCCTTTGTCCATACCCTCTCTGTGCCACACTTTAAGTTTTTTTGCCCTTAGCTGCTGTCCTTTGCTGATTTTATGGTCATTTCCTGTATCTGGTGGCAGTTGCTGAGACTTGCTGAAGCACAGCTTTAAGTTTGTTTTGAGACGGGGTCTCGCTGAGTCAGTGAGCTGTCCTTGACCTTTCAGTCTTCCTGCCTCAGCCTCCCAGATCGCTGGGATTATAGGCATGCTGGCTGAGCCTGGGCCTCTGAGATCTTGATGAGTTGTGTGAGCCTGGACAGCCAGGTCATTTCTTTCTATCTCCGTCTCTTTATCTGAAAGATGGTGTGGGCCTGCCTGTCAGGAGGATTAATCATTTCTGTGATTGTAAAATGCTGTTGGGTTTGCTGGGGAAGGAGCATAAGCCAAGAGGCTGGGAGGTCTGGGCAGGTGCCTTGACCTCTCTGATCTGGACAGGAAGGATGTGGCACTCAATGACCTCCTAAGGCCTTTGGGGCATGGTACCCTAGTCTCTGACATTGTAAGGCAGGTTGTTTGGTGAAGACCACCTCACATACTCCATGTTTCCCGCAGAGATGGGTTCATGAGCAGATTCCACAACCTCCTTCCCAGCTCTCAAGTCTGGGTTGCTCTCTGCTCCCGGTGACCCTGCTCATTGCTGATAAATGACCTTAAATTGAGAGGTGCCATATTACCAGAAACCTCAAGTTTATGAGAAGAATTGCTTGAGAATGAGTTCTTTCTTTGCAAAAATACAGCCAACATTAAAGGCTGGATGTTGTGTTTCTAAGACATGACGAATGAATAAAAATGGAAAAAATGCTGAACGTTTGTCACAGTTCTTAAATTCTTAGTTTGGAGAAACAGTGCCCTATATTCACATGCAGGTAGTTTTGACAGAGCAGTGCAGACCTGGCTGTTGTACTGGATACTGTGTAGATAAAAACAGGTAAGGCCGCACACACCTGTTATTCCAGTAGTTTGGAGGCTGAGACAGGAGGATTACAGGTTCAAAGCCAGCCTCAGCAACTTAGTGAGACTCCTAGCATCTTAGCCAGATGTAAAATGCCCCTGGAACTCTATCCCTAGCACCACCAAACAAACAGAAGCAAAAAAAAAAAAAAAAAAAAAAAAAAAAACCAGAAAAGGTCTAAGAGCAAATTATTGCTAATTTCTATGCCTCTATACTATAAATAAGGATTTTGTTTAATGTTAAAGGGTCACAGTTTATTATGAAATGTGATGAGATAGTAGTTACAAAGAATTTTAAAGTCTGATGAAACTACAAAAGTACTCCCGTTCACTCAAACCAGTGTAGTGGCAATTTCTGCTTTTCTTTTTTTTTTTTTTTTTTTTCTCCTGCCTTCCCTTCTTCTTTCCCTGGTCTTTCTGTCCCCTTCTTTATCACCTTTCCCTTCTTGCTATTTATTTTTCTCTTCCCTCCTTTCCCCTACCTTTCCTTCCTTCTATTACCCTAAGTGTTCATGCAAGAACACCATAGATGGTAATCCTGCCTTCTCGGAGCTTACAGCTTACAGCTTACAGCTGAAGGAACAGCAAACAAGGCGGCAGAGCAGGCAACTGCAGGTCATGGTGCACCACGAAGGAAAGGCACATGGACCTCGGCAAGTCTCAACAGAGCCCGGCGTGTGTTAGTTCTGCACAGGTGCAGAAGCGCAGGACAATATCAACTCTTCTGTTACCTACCAGAAGGTAACTGGATAAGCTTAAAGACTTGGCTTCATAGAGCTGTCTACTATAGAATCACTCTTGGAAGTTGGTATTAAAGGGTTTTCTTTCTTTCCCTAAAAAGATCAAGGATAGATAGGTAATTTTTTTTTTTTTTTTTTTTTTTTTTTTTTTTTTTTTTTTTTTTTTTTTTTTTTTTTTTTTGCGGTACTAGGGGTTGAACTTAGGGGCGTTCTACCTCCGAGCTACACCCCCAGCCCTATTTTTTATTCTTTATTTTGAAACCGAGTCTCACTAAGTTGCGGAGTGCCTCACTAGGTAGCTGAGGCTGGCCTCGAACCTGGATCCTCCGGTCTCAGCCTCCCGAATGCTGGGATTACAAGCGTGCGCCACCACGCCCAGCTGATAGGTAATTTTTTAACATACTCAAGTGACAGTCTCTGAAAAGTAATTTCTCATTATCTAATTCTTTAACTGTGCATTATAGGATTAGATGATGACTTGGGTTGAGTATGGTCAAATGAAGAAGAAAACTTTTTAAGTCTACTTAAGAATTACTTTTTTCTAACTAAGTTGATGGTAAGATATACTTACTTCTACCATTTTCAGAAGAATTGGAAAAGGGGGAGAGTTCATTTATGTGGTGTTTAAAACATATGTCATTTCTGAAAGAAAACTCATGCTGGGCATGGTGGAGCAGGCCTGTAATTCTAGTACTTGTCAGGTAGAGACAGGAGGATCGCAGGTTTGAGGCCAACCTCAGCAACTGAGTGAGACTCTGTTTCAAAATAAAAAATAAAAGAGGGCCGGGGTGTTGCTCAGAAGTAGAACGCCTCTGGGTCCAATCCCCAGCACCACAAATACCAAAAAAGAAAACTCATGGGAAGATCCTATCAGTGTCCTAATGGGAAGAGAAGGGTTGGTCCTCTCTTCTAGCAAGAGTGCGAGTGATGCAAGGAAGGCCACCACCCTGCTCTGCCAGAGCCTGTAGGTCAGCGATCTCGGGCCGAACCTCCCACCGTGGACACTCTGCATGTGTGCCGGAAGCAGCTTGGCATAGTGCATTTCCTGTTTCCTGTCACTTGAGGGAACTATGGAACTGAGGTTCTTTCCAGTTCCCCCAGTAAAGCAAGCAAAAATAGTGCCTTCAGTGCAGGTCACATCTCCAGGTCTGAATTCTCAGAATCTGACTTCAGGTCCGCTCAGAACAAATTGCCATTTCTTCTTTGGCCCTTCTGACTAAAAGCATCCAGGGCTAAAATCCATCTAATTTTTTACATATATTTATATCCTCTCAGACATTGATCCTGTCTTTGAAAACCAATGCATTTTTAAGCAGTTCCAGATGAGAAAATAGAGCAGAAACTTTCTGAAGCTGAAAATGATCTTTGTAAACATTTCTCCCTAGAGTTAGAACACTAGAGCATTAAACATTTGTTTGTTTGGGTTTGTGATTGATCAGCATAGTTAAATGGTTTTTAAATAAACCTCTCATAATCAATGTTAACATTTCACCTCACCACCACTACTTCCATGAGGTTCTCAGTCTTTTGTGAGCAAGTTAAATATGGAGCCTCTTTATGACACGAATTAAATCTAGACCCCAGTGATGGTCGGCACCTTCTGAACACCCAGATGGCCACAGCGCTTGTCTTAGAGTAAAGACGTGTGTAGGGTTTTAATCACATCGTGGCTCGGTTTTATTCTTTGTTTTTTTTTTTTTTTTTTCTCTTTTAAATATCGCCTTTTCAGCAGTTGCTTCTTAATGAACGACTTTTTGTTTACTGCAGCTTATAATCAGGAATTTGAACAATTAAAAAATTCTAATCAGAATACAGATTGGGAAAAAAAAGTTTCCTGCTCACTTTATTCCTCACACTAGAGCAATAAAAATAAATTGTCCCCCCATCTTGAAATGTAATGATTTGAGAAACCCCATCATTCTCTTCTTGAAAACTGAAGTTTAGTAGCTGGACATGGTGGTGCACGCTTGTAATCCCAGCATTTGGGAGGCTGAAACCGGAGGATCCGGGTTCGCGGCCAGCCTCAGCTACCTAGTGAGGCCCTCTGCAACTTAGTGAGACCCTGTTTCAAAATAAAAAATAGGACTGGGGGTGTAGCTCAGAGGTAGAATGCCCCTAGTGCCACAAAAAGAAAAAAGAAGAAAGAAAGAAAATAAACTGAAGTTTAATAAATCAGTTCAGAGGAAACTTAATTATAGTCCTTAACCTAAAAAAACTCATAAAATAGAAATGGGTAGGGCTACAGTAACATTTGCCTTTTGAATACAACAGCCAGCTAGGGCTAGCGTAAGTTTAACCTCTTCAGTGGAACCACCATTTAAAGAAAAAAAAAAACAAAACTATAATTAAGTCAGTTTTGTTTTACCTACTCCATTGTTTAATTACTGAACATACTTGATTTTTTTTTTAAAGACAGCAGGAACAAGAGCTTGTTACCTACCTAGGCAAGGTCATTTGAGTCCAAAGACCAGATTCCAGAACAGGCCCCAGCCACCTGCAGAGAACATAAGAGGGCAGGAACACTTAGAGGGAGAAAGGAATGTATTCTCTTGTAGGCCTCGTAAGTGCTATCCTCTTTTCTCTATGAAAGTGCATAATTCTTCATAGTAGATGATTGTCATGAAACAGAACTGAAATGACATGATGGTCTCAGGAAAGAGTGCTTTGGGAATGTTCATTCCATTAAGATAAGAAAGGGCTGATGAAAGGGGCTGGGCATGTGGCTGAGGGATAGAGTGCTTACCTTGCATGAGCAAGACCCTGGGTTCAATCCCCAGCATTGTAGTAAAGGATATGGGAGCTGAGTATCTCAGAAGTGTTCCTTTTGCTGAACTTCTTGACCACAGAGGAGCCCAGAAGTGGAGAGCCGGTGCTTCCACTGCCTCCGCACAGCACTCAGAGGCATCCCTCCCCACCTCTGGGTTTCCAGCATGAGTTGTCTGGAGTTCTCTGCGTGCGATGGGTATGGGTTTGGAGAAAGTTGTTAGTCCCCCAAAGACAGGAGAGTGAACTTAGAGCAAATATGTGGCAACAGAAGCTCTTTCCTGTTCTATGAAGGTAGGAGATGAAGCTTTCAGATCCTGTCTGCAGATTGCCAGGATGTCTATAGTTAGCATTGCATTTATGGTGGAAATGAATGATCTGACACTTGGGTGGACAGATATAATTGATGATTTTGATGTAAACTTGAAAATGAAAGGTCATGCTTTTCAAACTGCTCCTCTCGACTTACACAGAGCTTTCATTGTAGACGACGGTGAGGTGGGCCTGTGAGCATCCCATATTTTCACCCATTTGTTTCAGCATTTGGAGTTGGGTGCTAACCCACATGTTTACTCGCTCAAACTTAAATTATAACATCCCTAAAAGGATGATTCTATCCTAGACCTGCAAAAGCTGCTTGCTTTCATGAACCTTCGTATTTCTGAGGATGCTTATGTGCCAGCTCTCTTAAAAGAGGTCTGCTTTTAAATACAGGAAGTGCAGCCCCCCAGGGAAAGTGCGGATGTATGAACCGTCAGCAGAACCCCTCAAGCATTCCCTGGGAAATCTATGCTGTGAGAAAGAAGTTTAATTCAGGAACTGTCATTGATCCAAGTTTTGAAGGCAGTTAGCACTAGCCAGAGGTCTGTTTTTATCAGCCTGGAGACTGCCTTTATGTTTCAGCGCTGGTCCTTCATCTCTGCTCATGCCGACATGAAAGGTATCAGAACTAGATTTAAATGGCCCTGCCAGTGACAGGAGCGAGGCCCTTTTGGCTTGTGCCTTGTTATTTGTCCCTCCAGTGGTTCCTAGCTGTTGTGACGTCAAGGCTGCCATTCAAAACAGAGAAAAAGGAAACCGTGGCCTCTCTCCGCATCAGTAGCCCGAACAAGCTGTTGTGTTTCTCAGGCATCCACAACGCTCTCTGTCTGGCAAAGCTGTGCATTCCATGCCTGGGTGACCTGGTTAAATGGAGGAAACCCAACGCTACCCGCTGAATGGTCTCCAAAACAAGCATTCCACCCAGAGCGTCTCAAGCACAGGCTTCACTGCTGCTGGAGACTAAATGGAACAGCAGCCCCGCTCTGCACTGGCTGCTTGAGTATTCCGCTGCCGTTCAGTCTGTAAGGGAGAGAATATCATTATCAGTGGCCTTGATTAATAGACACTTGAACAACATCATTATACTGCCTTTGGGTCAGCGCTACAAAATCTTTTTAGAAAATCAGCGCCATGTTAACAAGTCTTTTCGAATCATAGTCAAAAGTTCCAAACTGCTGAAAGGGCACCTCTTCCTTACCATCTCCCTCCTGCCTACGCCAGACCCCAGTTTCTGATTTCTGATTCTGCAGAAAGGCTTTTGCCTATGTTTACATATTTACTGTTCCTTATTATCTGTATGCTTTGCATGTACATGAGAAGAAATCAGAACTATTAATATGTAGATGGCAGCCCTGGATTTTTTTTTTTTTAATGAGAATGAGCTATCCCACAATATCACAGAACTGTCTCTTAGCCATGATCTCTGTAGCAAACAACAGTCTTGCAAGGCCAAAAGCCCGCTGGCAGCGTTCCGATCACCTACAGTGAAGGCCTCAGCATTTACTAACTTCAGAGAACCTTTTCAAGGCATGCCTCCTTAGGTTTCTTTCTGACATGTGAGACAAATTTGTTTTGTTAGACTCTTGGAGGTGAACACTGTAGTCACTAGAAAAAGCAGGCTTACAACAAGGACACTTTGTCTTCCGGAGCTGTCTTAGTCAAGTCAATATCCATTTGAGGTTTGCATTACAAATCCCATTAAATCTTTCTCAAAGTAGTCTTCCTCTGAACCTTTGATTGAAGGATATTTTTAGAAAACATTTTATGTATACACAAGTGTATACACATGTTATGTCAGAATGGATCTTGATAAAGTGTGGGGCCTTTTAAAATGGATTATTACAGACAAAATTCTTACTCCTGACTCTTCTGCAAAGAAGTGGAGGTCTTCAGGTGACTGGGTAAAGACAGAATCGATACAATGAATTGTGAAGTTAGGATTTATAGTGAGGGTTTACTCACTGTAATCTAGTTTTGCCCATGGGCCAGCCTAAAGCCATACGAATGCCATATAGGTTTGGTGGTGGGAATGGAGTATAGAGTTGATGAGACTGGCTTCTTCTTGGGTGCTTTGGACTGGAGGAGCCTGGGAATGTTGACATGACAGGAAAATTAGGACATTACTTTCCATTTGTATGCTGGAGAATTCATATTTTGTGGATTGCTGTGTGCACATCACTCTTTCTCTCCTTTTTCTATTACTACCATTTCAGGAGATCCTTGGTATCTGAAGATGTCTGTTACCACAAAACTGCTGGTATGTTAAGAGAATTGAACTTAAAACTGTATCAAACATTTAAAACAAACAGCAAGATTTTTCAAAAATAATGGTGTTGGCACTAAGTCATAGCAGGTAAAAAGAAAAGTTGAGGCTTAGTGTGTTTTACATTATATAACAGAACTGTGAGACAAGCTGCAATAATATTATTTCTTAGAACAAAGATGGAATGTTAAAGTCCGAGGCAGAATCCTAGAGGGTGCTTTTGTAGAGCACTCAAAATTTCCCAAGGCCCTCCTTCAGGTTTTAATTACCAACCATTCTCTTAAAAAGTCCACCGCTCATGTAATCATCTCTGTTGTTCTCTTCCTTAACGTTAACTGTTCAAACTCTCGTTGATCCACGTTTGTCAATGACCAGGTGACTCAGACAGGTCTTCTGTACGGTGAAAACCTGCCATTCCACATTAAGAGCAGACCTCACTGTGTATGCTGTAGTTTTCACCACCACAAACGGGAAGGACATGAACAGATGGTGATGGCAGTAAGGACTGAACATTCAGTGGTCACCATGTTCGTCAATATTTTTATATTATGATCACCTTTGCTTTCTAATGCAACTCAGTGACACCAAGGACTCAGATAACAGTTCCTCAAGTAATGAGGGCCCCCACCCCAAATGTTGTCTTTAAAGGACTCTGTATGGTTTATTGTGCTGTACAATCCACTGCATGTATATTTGTGTCGTTCTGATGCTTCAGGGGAGGTTAGCATATCTTGGATATGTTACTCACAGAACCTCAGATTCTTGACCTGTATATAAACAGGAACAACACCAACCTTGCATTGTTTTCCTGAGCACTACAATCTGGGCAGTACACAGTGTGTACCCCAAAACATGGCCATTACTGCTTGGGTGTTGTCTTAAATGTTTTATATGAGACTTTCGCCTTTATTTTTAGATTCCTTATAAAAACCCAGAAGTTGAAGAGCTTAAACTTCATCCTCTAGATGTAGTAAAATCACTGAAGATTTTTGAAGAGTGCAGTGACATATGGAAACTCAGTTCCAGGAGATTATAGCTGGTGACTGTGTGTATCACGGATTCTCTAATGTCATTTGACAGCCATTTTCTTCATGCTGTAGGTGAGAACACTAAGCCCCACAGACATTATGTAACTGCCTTGGGATCCCGTGGTTTGCTTCTGACAGAGCTGGGCCTAGAACCCAGTCTTCCTTCTGTGTCTGGCCACATGGTCGTCACTCACTGGTCAGTGAAACAAATGAAAGGACGGTCACACCGGTCCAGGAACAAAGTGACAAATGTCTGTAGTGCTTACCGGAAGTGGGAGCGGGGGAGATAGGACAGAGGCAGCAGAGAGTGCCTGCTAGACTTGGTGACAGGCCCAGCTCAGCTCAGTGCAGGTGTGGGTCAAGAGTTCAGACTCTCAAGTCCGGTTAGATGGCTGTGCAGTTAATTAAGGTTAAATAAGTAGAATTTGCATGTTGCATTGTTTCGTGGTAAGTTTAAAGGAACTGTCCTATCCAGATATAAATACGTTGAAAATGAAGAATTAAAAGGTAGAAGAAGCCAATGCTAAAGAAATAGCTTTGAGACTAATGCCAAAGAGGAAGGAAAGTTGAAATTGTTGCACTGTAGACAAGTATATGGAGTGTGTGTGTGTGTGTGTGGTGTGCGCTCGCACGCACACATACTCAACAGGAATTTGTGGCTCATTCCCATTGCAGTCCTGAGCCATACAATTGCCTTGTAGCACACTGCCCAGTTGAATCACAAACTCCACAAACTCGCATACCTTCGTCAGAAGGAAGAGCTATTCCCTAGATTTGTGTGTGTGTGTTTGTTTTGTTGGATGGATCCTGCTGTGGCACTAAGAGACAGACTTTGCTGGGCCCTGTTTTGTAAACAAATCTGTTCGTGCAGGTTTTCTCCTATCATTGGATGTGTACACTGGCTCTGCTTTTCTTACCGACACACAGAAGCCGAGGGATTTAGAAGCTTGTTTTCTTTTAGAAGTAGGCAGGCATCAGAGAAAAATGTGGGCATGCATTTAAAATGTGCACAGCTACACTCTGGAAGTCTTGGGATCCTCACAATTCTAATTCTGGGCCATGAACTTTGCAAGTATATTGCAGCCCAATTCACCCTACCCTGGAAGGAAATCTTTAAAGCCTGCGCAAAACCATAGACTGAGCTCAGGAGGAAGAGAATGCCCTCTTTACTCTTTAAATTCATGCTATGGGCCATACATGGGATTAGTCAACTAAGTTTGGTAAAGCATAATGCTAGTTTACCCAAGGGGTGATTCATCTCCTTCTTTCGATAAATCTCTATATAGTCACTTCCTACCTATAGTTGTTATATATTTCATTTAATATTCCAGCCAGGTTTGAGTTTTTATGACAGGAAGTGTATGAATGGTTATGATAGGAGTAAATAAGGCTTGATTTTATGATTATAGTACGGGAAGTAACTTTCCACACCAAATAATTCCGGGGGGGGGGGTGCTGGGGGAGGAATGCCAGCTTATAAATTTAACGTACATAAATTTTCTAGAATCTTGTATGAAATTGCTTTGCTTTCTTAAACTATAATGTTAGAATGATATATTTTCTCTCTTTTCCTAACTTTTCTTGTTAACAAATGCCTTTGGTTTAGGAAGACATTTCCAAGAACTTTGGTGTGACACAACATGATAGAGAACCATTAAATTTTTTTTTTTAATGTTGGGGATTGAACCAGAGACCTCAAGCATGCTAGGCTAGTGCTCTGCCACTGACGTATACTCCCACCTCCCCCACCCCCCAAAAAAGAATAATCTAAGTGAAAATAATAAGGCCAAACATGAGTGTAGCGTACATACATAACATTTAAAGGCTTGAAGATCCTAAATAAGAAATGACTTTTTCCATGAAGATTGGATGGTCACTGAGAAGGTTCCCAAGCTGCCACCATAGGCAGATTTCTTCCTATGACTCTATATACAAACACTTGGGAACAACAACTTGCTTTAGCATCAGAGGGAATGGGTGTGAACAAGTTAAGAGAAAAGAAAGAATTATGTAGAACTTCAGTTGTATTCATCAGAGTTAGATCTTAATTGAGGCTTTGTTTTTCCTTGAATAAATAAATAAGAAAAGACCTTTTTTCCCTTATCCTTTTCTTTTCATCTTAATGCCTAAAGAACTTGTAGCGGAGAAAAAAATTATAATTCACACTCATTTCTGAGGATTAATATTACACAAGTATCACAGGAGTGAATGAAAGCCTGACATTACAACACCCAGAAGTGCTATGCAGTTGCCAGTGCTTGTGACTACCTTGCAGCTGTGACGCCGCAGGACAATGGAGGTTCAGACTTCAGCTCTGTGACTGACCATGAGCCCCACATACCCACATTGATGGAAACAGGATCTTGAGTCCCTTCTGCCTCTAAAGCTCAGCATCACAGCTTGCTCAAATAAGTAGTTTGCAAATTATATGAAGCTGTTTTCAGAGGACAAACTAATGTGTTAATTTTAGAGCGATTAGTACTGAGTTGTCATGAATTCTCTTTAAATTTTGCAGAAAATGAATGTGTTTGCATGTGACACGTTTAGAAATCTGCCTTCTGGTAGCTTCTTTGTAGAGTTAAAGGCAGCTTCCTAAGCTGTTTTACCTACGGGGCGGCCTGGCTGGGTGTGGCTGGCGGCATGCTTATGGCAGGCTCTAGAGCCAGTGCACCGGTCAAGGTCAAGCTCCCTGGCTTCTTCCTCTACCACCTACTGATTGTGTAACCTTGGGCAAGTCTTTAAGCTCAGCGGGCCTTGCTTCCTTATCTGTAGGATGGGGATAAGAATAGCACTTACCTACAGGGTTGCTGTGCAGATTAGATGGGCAATGCCAGAGACAGCCCTGTCCTCAGTTCCCTCTTATCACTAATGAGTAAGCGACTTAAGAGGTTGGGTGATCTGCCCAAGAGCAGATCAGCAAAAGGATCGGGAACTTGAAAGCAGGGCCCTTGGACTTCCTGAGGATGGTGCCCTTCCCCAGTGAGGCCACTTTCTCTCCTGTCTATAAAGTGCCATGAAAGTGTGTGCTCCTGTCCACTGTTGAAAGACAATGTTGAGTAAATGCTAGACACGAAGAGCCTTTGTCTCTGGGTTTTATTTTGTTTGGGGAGGGTGGACTCTGGACACTTGAATGGTGTCCACAGCATAGCAAGGGACAGTAGGGCCTGGAGAGTCCCTGGATTTTAGTCACATTGTAAGTATCCAACCTCAGAAAGTAACCTCAGGTTAACAGGGATTCTCAGAACAGTGGTGCCTTTGCAGATGCCGTAAGGGGTGGGTTCGTGGTCCTCACCCCCCTAGACCCCCCCCCCCACCTCTACACTTCTATTTTACCATCTTTGTGTTGTTTCGTTCTACTTTTCCTTTCTCTTTGTAAAACCTCTGCACTGGCCATGCAGACTGAGGAGGAGCTTTCTTCTTGCACAGCAGTCTAAAGTGGGCACAGACCTCAGAGAGGCTGGGAGAGCTGTGAGCATGGTGACCCTGTGACATGCCGGGAGAGGACAGCATCCTTCAGTAAGAGGAAATGAGATGGCCTAACATTTGAGTAGTCAGACTTCTAATCTGTATTTTTTCTTTCAACAAACTCAGTATCAATAGGATTTTTTTTAACTGTAGATGTTTAAGACCCAGGCCCAGCAGCACACACCTATAATCCCAGTCCTTGGGAAAGGCTGAGATAGGAGGATCATCTGTTCGAGGCCAGCATCCGCAATTTAGTGAAACTCTGTTTAAAAAAAAAAAGGTCTGGCAGTATAGCTTGGAGGTAGAATGCCCCTGGGTTCAATCCTCAGTACCAAAAAATTTTTTTCTTTTAGATATTTGAAATTACTTTCCATGTAAAAGTTTTTTATCCTTCGAGGACTATAATAGAATATTCCTTTTTGTTGAGATTCATCAAGTCTCAAGGGTGAGGGCAGAAGAGGGGTGGCTTTGATACAACATAGTTGATTTAAATTAAATTCTTGCCTCCGTTATAGATGCTATTTTTACTTATTCTCAATTTGAAAATTATATTTATATCATGCAAATGGTTTCCATATCCTTCTTTCTAAAAATATCAGTTTGGTAAAGATGATAAAAACATATCACATTAGTGAATATTTCCTTCCAGAGTATAAAATATATGTAGTTTTATTATACTTTTATATATAGTCTTGAATATCCAAATAGAAATAAAAGAGTAGGGATATAGTGGCAAAGTATGACCATGTTACAGATTTAAAGGTACTATGCAACAGATACAGGTATAAATTGGGTTATTTTTATTCTTCGGCTTCCTTAGGTAGAAGGTCCTGTTCTCTTCCTGCCTTCCTGAGCTCCGCCTCCTACCTGCTCACCCAAGAGAGAAGTGTGCGTCAACATCCTAAAAATAAAGGACAGGCTTTTAAAAAACTGCCCTTTTGGCAACACATCTACTAGTCTCTTCAGAAGATGAGCTTTTGTCACATTTGATACTCCTTTTTTAGGGTGAAATAAAAGCAATTTTTCTTACCCATTTTGCCCAGTTGTCAAGAAATTCCACTCTGTTACGACATAAATTAGCGTGTTTGGCTAAAGCCAAGAGAACTGCAAAATGTTCCATCCTTAGCCCTCAATGGCTGGTTTCAGAGAGTACCTTGGGCCAGGCCTGGTGGCGCACACTTGTGATCCCAGTACTTGAGAGGGTCAGACAGAAGGAGTGCAGGTTTAAGACCAGCCTCAGCATCTTATCAAGGCATCAGTGTAGCGAGACCCCGTTTCAAAATAAAAAATAAAATCAGGCTGGAGTTGTAGATCAGAGGTAGAATGCTCAATCCTCAGTACCACCAAAAAAAAGAGGGTACCTTGGTATCGATGCCACATGGACTGCTCCGTTAATGTGACTATCTTATAAATAAATATTTTTCTGCCCCTATCACAGACAAATCTGAAAAAGAAAAAGGAAAAAAAAAAAAAGAAAAAGCCTTTCTTCTCACAAACCCAGAGATGGCAATAGACTGTTCTATACCCTGTGTGGTAGGAAAGAGGATTTCCATACTTGAGATTGGAGAGTAAACAAAACTCTGTCTTTCCTGGAAGGGTTAATGCTCTAACCAGCTTCAGATTGGTTCACTGGAATCTTAAAATTACTTTTCTGGTCACGCTCACAGAAGGTCTAAGCATTTGTGAGATGTCTTTCCCCCCTCCCGTTGCAGTTCTCTTTGGCTGTCTTAATTACACAGGGGTTGAGAAACCAAATTAAAACTAGGCGTGTCTGGTGAGCAGTGATCGGGGCTCCTGCTTTTGGCTTTGCTTTTGCCTCTCCTCCCAGAGCAGCTTTCTTCCCCGCTTCTTAAAAAAGGAAATTTCATAAGGTCTTTTGGAAATACTCACAGGAAGTGGGTCTCCATATCCTGGTTACTCAGCAGCCACTGAGCACTGACAGGTGGAGAAAGCCGTACCGCCCTCCAGATTTATGAGGAAATGGCCCCGGAGCCCAGGACCCGGGCAGGGTGCAGGAACCAAGGGGGTTTTGTGCACTGAGGAGTTACAGGAGGAAGCTGGTTATGGCGTGTCATATCGATGGAGGGTGACCGAGGTGGCCGTACAGGGTCAGCATGGCACATGGCGACCGTCTCTGAGGTTTTCTGCTCACTTCTCAGAGAGAGGACTGTCTCCTAAAAGTTACCGCTCCCTCCACCCCCAACAACGATTCTTTCGTAGTGAATCACTTCCAGAAATGAATAGCCACAGTTTTTTGGAATGAGTGTTGTGAAATCCCTCGTTTATAATGGCAGGTTTTCAGTTGGTGGTTTGATCAGACAGAATTTCTCAAGATCAAAATGAAACCTTGTCTTTAAAAAGAAACTAGTGTCGATACGGAAAGCAAAAGTGTTTCCGGTCTCCCACTGAAGGACTGTCACAGCAGATCTCTCTGCCTGTGTGTAGAGAGCTGTGGGTCCCTATATTTGCCTGCATGGCTGAGTTCTTGGAATTACGGATTCGCTGCCAGTAGCTGGTGATTTCCTATGCAGAAGGTCGCTCGCTAAAGAAATGTTATCCTCGGTGAGTAGGTGGTAGTTTCCGAAGCTTATTGCTAAACCAGTATTCATCATCTTGAGTCATGGACTTAAAGGATGGCGAGCAAGCTTTTGCACACTTGTGCTTTATATAGCACTGTGGATGGAACCACAGGACCACAGAAGACCCCGAGGGCTGTTTAAGAACACTGATTAATTGAATAATCATTGAATCTTCCGAATACTAGGTCTTTTGAGAAGGAAAGGGTATTTTGTAGAAGGAAGTGGCTTGTGGGGGGCTTTTAGAGGTATAGTTATTGCTTTTCTATATTTTAAGTATTACTCTACTCCTGTGCGAAAGAAAGAGATGACTACATGGCCTCAAAAGAGAAAGTTAGGCTGACTCTTTACAAGTGAGGAAACTTCTTCCACGTGTGACTCCTAACAGGATTTTTTCCTCCTGACAAGAAGAACTGTCCCATAAAGGAGACTGTCTTTCTGGCAGTATACAGATGGGTCTTTTGGTGGGCTCTTGGGTGGGTTATTGGAAGCGCTTCATGGGACAGGGAGAGAGCAAGGTTGCTGAAAACAGGGAGTGTAGTTGAAGGAATTGTTCTCTCTCTCCAAAGTGGATAAGTTGTTTGACCTACTGACTCATTTCATAGGAATTAGGAAAACAACCTAGTGTGGTTTTTATTGTTAGCGCTGGAGGATTCCAGCATCAGTGTTCCTGCAATTAAGATGGGCCGGAGGAAGGTAGTGTTGGCACTCGGTGTTCCTGCCAGCCTGTTCTTCTAATGGAATTCCATCCTCTACTTTCAGGACAAGTCCGGCCTGTGCTTGGGGGTCCTTCAGGTGAACATTCAACCGTGAGTATGTGGGACGGCAATTTCTGATGTTCACTAGTCACTTCTAAATTTCTAAATGGTTTTTCATCTAAGGAAAAGCTTTTAAAGAACATTCTTTTCCTGTTGCTTTTATAATATATCTCATATATGCCTGTAGAAAATACTCTGGTGGGTGATAATAAATGTATAAGGCAACATAACCTACAGACAACCATGAAAGTTAAGATTTAGGATTTATCTTGATAGATTTTTTTTTGCAACATATTAATATTGAAGACAGCTTGGGTTTGGATGTGGTGATTTTTTTTTTGTATTGTTATTTAAAACACAACTAAAAAGATACCAAAAATAATAATGATTACTAACATAATTAAAGGCATAAGTTTGATGCTAGTAACATAATATTTATGTGCGGGGAACCTTGTGATTTCATGTTTTGGTTTTCTACCAATGTTATTAAATATACTTCAAAAGAGGACAAAGAAAGTATAATGAACTTGAATAAAAGCAGAAACTAAGATAGCCTTGCTTTTAAAAGTGTTAGATTAGTGCCTGTGTGTAATGTCATATATGCAAGTTCCCCAAACCATACCCGCAGATTATGTTCTTAATTAATGCAAAAGGTGTGTGCTGTATAATTGTTATAGAATTTCTTATGCTCTTGGGAGGTGGCCAAATGGAAGGGTGAGTCCGTCACGCTGGCGCTGTTTGTTCTGTTTACTACGTCATGTCTGAGCATCTTAGAGTTGGAGTTCTTAACCTGTTCAGGGTGCTAAACCTCCTTGAGATTATGACAGAAACCACGAATCCTTTTGCTGAGGTGAGAGAGGCTGACCTGGACTGAGACGTTACCTTGATCCTGCTTTCTTAAACTTCCCAAAACACTGTTGGTAAAAGCGGAAGCCTCCAGATCGTATGAGCTCTTTTTCTGTGGTTGCTAGGTGGGGAGGCAAAGCCAGAGAGAAGGACAAAGGGTGGAGAAAATATATGACTAATGACAAAGAGAATGGCTAATACTATCAGAAGCTCCAAATGGAGAGGATCCCTAGGACCCCTAAGCATTTAATCATGCCTATTAGTAAAGTAATTATGAATTCAGGTAGAGAGTTACAGACCCACCAGTAAGCCCCCAGGGAATTTCCCTCAGACATATTTTTGCCTATGCTTTTTGTACAATGTGAAACTATGAAATCTCTTTTTTTTTCATTTTTCCATTGATCATGTTCCTTTCATTAGATAGGACTGCAAATTACTGAACTTCAGAAATAGAATTCTCATCAATGATAACAAACTGGAAAAATGATTCTACGTTAGCAGAAGGAATTTGGTGGGGTTAGACTTAAGGTGGATGAGTACAAAAGAAACACAGTTTTTGTTTTGTTTTGCTTTTTTAAACACAGCCTCTACTGCTCGTCAGATAAATTTAAATCAATACCGTGAGGCCGTTGTGGAAAAAAAATAGATATAATTCTTGGTTGTATTAAAAGGAGCATGACATAAAAGGGTAAAAAATAATAATGAGTGTCTGTTAGTCGGTGTCATTGTGTCCAATTTGAATCATACTTGAAAAAAGATGTTGGGCAATTGTGAAATCCTGATACACAGGCAACAGAAACTACACACCCTTCTAGGAAAAGATAAAATATCTGACAAGGCTGGAGGATTTCCTTTTTTTGTTTTTTATTTTTTTGGTGGTACTAGGGATTGAACTGTACCTCCAAGCTATACTTCCAGCCCTTTTTTGTTTTGAAACAGGGTCTCACTAAGTTGGCTGGCTTCAAACCTCTTGTCTCAGCCTCCAAGTACTGGGATTACAGGTGTGCGCCACCACTCCTGGGTGTGCTAGAGGACTTCTTGCATTTGGTCTTTAGGTGGTAACTGTCTGATTTATCCTTCTGTCCCTGGGGCCTGCCCCACTACCTGCCTTGTAACCTGGGGTACTTAAAATGGCTTCCATGTTCAGAATATCCTTCTGTGATACCGGAGTAAGTAGATTCAGATCAAACCAGTGATATTGTAATAACAGAAGGAACACAATTAATAAATTTGCTGGCTTATTAATAGATAAGAAAGACTGTCTTGATTGCCAGGATGATAATAGTTAAGCAGCAAGCTGAGGGAAGTTACGAAATCTTTGGTGGATGATACTTCTTTCAAGATGAGAGTGGGTAACTTTTTGATGGTATAAGCATTTAATAATTCTTTCAGCAAACATCGAGGGCCTGTTCTGCTGGGCCTTGGTAGGAGAGGCGAAGATGGTAGGAGAGTCACAGTGTGTGATTAGTGTCTTGGGGCATAGAAGCAGCGTGCTGTGGGGCTTGCAACAGTCAATGACAGTCCGATAGCGGAGGCTGGAATGGCGTTGGAGGTTAGCTAGACGGAGGAGGTGGGTGCCCAGGCAGAAGGGCCCGGGTGTGCAGAGGCACAGACCTAGGAGTTGGCAGGGGGTGGGGGCAGGAGAGCGGGACCTGGAGGAATCATTGCCGACAAAGGCTGAAAACTCCGCGCCATGGTTGCCCGAGGCTCTCAAGCCTAGAGGACGGCAGAGGGCAGAGTCAGAGGTACACGTTAGGAAGATCACATGGACTGCAGTGAGATAGGGAAGGAGACAGGCCAGGCAGAGAGACCAGAAGGAAAACTTCTCTTGTACTCCAGTGGACACCGGTGAGGACCCCAGTGGTAACAGACTCAAAAGGCCGGGGAGGCCAGGCAGGGTGGTGCACGCCTACTATCCCAGTACTTGGGAGGCTGAGACCAGAGGAACACAGGTTCAAGACTAGCCTCAGCCATTTAGCAAGACTCTCAGCAACTTAGTGAGACTCTGTTTCAAAATTATAAAAAAAAAAAAAAGGGCTGGGGGTGTAGCTTGGAGGTCGATTCAATCCCTAGTACCAAAAAAAATAAAAGTGAGGTGAGAGAAGGGAAAGGGCGACGTGGCAAGATGTGCAGGACGGTGGCCGCAGCGGGGTCCTCCACCACGCTGTGAGATGCCAGAGGAGAGGGAGGTTTGAGGGGAAGGCGGGTGGCATTGGACCGTTAGAGTTCGTAGATGCAGTAGGTGGAGGTGTGAGGGCAGAGCGAGCAGGAAGCCAGTTTAAATGGATGTGGGCTTCAACATTTGATTAGCAACAGTGATTCAGAGTTCACTTGAGTGAAAACCGGTTTCCAAAGCAGTAGATCACCCTTCTAATTTTTGTATAGTATTTTAAGTCTTATTCTAAGTGTAATTTGTAATAAACTTTTTCTTGTGTGTGTGGTACTGGGGATTGAACTCAGGGGCATTCTACCTCCGACCTAGACCCCCAGCCCTATTTTTTTATTCTTTATTTTGAAACAGGGTCTCACCAAGTTGCAGAGAGCCTCACTAAGTAGCTGAAGCTGGCCACAAACTTTCTATCCTCCTGTCTCAGCCTCCCAAGTACCGGGATTACAGTGTGCACCACCACACCCAGCTTAACTTTTTTTATTTTAATTTTTATTGCATATGCTTACGGATGCATAGACAGGGAGACACACACACACACACACGCACACGCACGCACACACACACACACAGAATCACTGCAATCAAGCCAATTAGTATATCCATCTCACCTTTTGTGTGTAAGAACACCAAGAGCCCGGCATGTTGGCACATACCTGTGATCCCAGTACTTGGGAGGCTGAAACAGGAGGATCACAGGTTTGAGACCAGCTTCAGCAACTTAGTGAGACCCTTGGCAACCGAGTGACACCATATTTCAAAACAAAAAATAAAAAAGGGCTTTGACAGTGTACTTCAGAGGTAAAATACCCCTGGATTCAATCCCCTGTACAAGAAAAAATGAAAGAGAGAGAGAGAGAGAGAGAGAGAGAGAGAGAGAGAGAGAGAGAGAGAGAGAGAGAGCGCGCGAGCCTAGAAACTCCTTTTTAAGGGAATTCCCAATATCCATGACAATGTTATATGTTACCTTCTTACTGTACTTTTTATTTTTTTAATCCCACATAACTGAAACTCTATATCCTTTGACCTACATCCCCCTGTCCTTTTTCCTCTCCACCACTATTCTATCTTGTTTCTGTATATTTGACTTTTCTGTTAGAGACTACCTATAAAAAGGAAATAAAATCACTCTGATCTCTCAAAACTCTGTTAATGTTAATGTTATATGTTAATGTTTTGTATATTTCTGTCCAGTGTTTTCCTACAAACACAGTTTGCAGAAAGAACATATAGGTACTTTTATACCCCACTTTTTATTGTTTTATTTTTATTTTATTTTCGCAGTACTGGGATTGAACCCAGGGGCATTTTGCCTCCGAGCTACACCCCCAAGCCTTATTTTTATTCTTCATTTTGAAACAGGGTCTCACTAAGTTGCGGAGGACCTAAGTAGCTGAGACTGGCTGCAAGCCTGCAATCTTCCTTTCTCAGCCTCCCAAGTACTGGAATTACAAACGTGTGCCACCATGCCTGGCTACCCCACTTTTTAAGTGAGCATTTTCTCCATATGCTTAAAACTACCTTGAAAACATGTGTGTGTGTGTGTGTGTGTGTGTGTGTGTGTGTGTGTTACTAGGGATCGAACCCAGGTACAATCTACCTCCAGGTTATATTCCCAGCCCTATTTTTTCTTTATTTTTGAAACAGGGTCTCACTAAGTAGTTGAAGCTGACCATGAACCTGTGATCCCCCTGTCTCAGCCTCCCAAGTACTGGGATTACAAGCATGCACCACCACGCCCAGCTTGAAAACATTTTTTATGGTGCATTCTGTTCTCTCATTTGTGAGTGTTTGTTGCCATTCGTTTATTGGTGGCGGTTAGTATAGTTGATAAATATATCAGTATTTCTCGAAGAAGAGCTCAGTCATTAATTACATTACTGGTCCATAGAGAGCTGAAGGGAACCCTGGAGCAAAGATGGCTAGGATGACTGAAGTCAGTCAGGTTCATGGGAAATGAGTCCCTTTCCAGCTGATAGAAGGCAGACACTGTTGCACCATGAGAGCCCCTGGCTCATCCAGGAGGACATCAGCTACCTCACCCTTCAGATCCCTCGAAAATTCCATATCCTCCTGAAACAGCTTTGGTTTCTGTGGAACTTTATTCTCAAAATGCCTGTTTGAAGCAGCACAATGGTCCCCTGAACAATCTGACAAAGAGCCAGCAGATTCCGAAGCATCCTGGCTCTGCTCCTGCCCACCAACTGCAACGAGTAAACCAGGCCATTTCCATTTAAAAAAAAAAAATCATGTTACAACAATTATCCTTTTAAATATATGGATCTTGGGCATTTGTTTTATGATTTCCCTAGGGTAAATTTTTATAGGGAATTGAGTCGAAGGAGCTGAATTTTAAGATTCTTGATACATTTTACTATATTGGTTGTGTGTGTGTGTTGTGTGTGTGTGTGTGTGTGTGTGTGTGTGTGTGTGTGTGTCCAGATTGAACTCAGGGACATTTCTACCTCCAAGATACACCCACAGCCCTATTTTTTATTCTTTATTTGGTACAAGGTCTCACTAAGTTGCATCGGTCCTCAGGAAGTTGCTGAGACTGACTGTGAACCTGTTTCTCCAGTCTCAGCCTCCCAAGTGTACTGGGATTATAAATGTGCACCATAATGCCCAGCTACCAAATGGTTTTCTAGAAAGCTTGTACCAAACAATACACGTTAGTAAGTTATGAAATGTCCTTCTTATCGTGTCTTTATGCACATCGAGTATTATCTTTTAAAAAATCTTGCTGGGCCTGGTTGCACATGCCTGTAATCCTAGTACTTGGGAGGCTAAGACAGGAGGATGGCAGGTTCAAGACCATCCTCAGCAGCCTAGTGAGACTCTGTTTCAAAAACAGAACAAAATAAAAAGGGCTGGGGGTATATCACTCGGAGGTAGAATGCCCTTAGGTTCAACCTCCAGTACCACAAAATACATACATACCTACATACATACATAGATAGATACGTACAAAATAAATAAATGCATAACTATAAATAGGATCTTTAGACAGAAATATTACTTTATTTATTCACCAGCTACTTGATAAATGTCCATTGTTGAATTTTTTCAACTTAACTAGAGTCTTCTGTTCTACCACTGGTTCATTTCAGTTTTTTCTATTGGACTATGACTGTTTCTGCAAAATACTTACAAAGTTGTGTGTATATAAAGTTCTTAGCGAATATTCATCTCAGCGTCTTTGACTATTAATTCTGCCTATGATTCTTAAAGATACAGAACCCCCGCCCCCAGTACTGGGGATTGAACTCAGGAGCATTCTACCTCCAAGCTATAACCCCAGCCTTAGTTTTTATTCTTTATTTTGAAACAGGGTCTCACTAAGTTGCAGAGGGCCTCCCTAGGTAGCTGAGGCTGGCCTCGAACCCGTATCCTCCAGTCTCAGCCTCCCAAATGCTGGAAATACAGAACCTTTAGATTTTCTTTGTTGTAAAAGTGACCTCCTCTTCCTCCCAGGACTCATACCTGTTATCCTGGGCTTACAAATTTCTTCCTATTCAGAAGTTAGACAATATTCATCTAAGTTGTTGAAAAATAATTTTTTTCTTTACATTAAACTTACCAAATTTTTAGGTCATCTAACTTTCTGGTTTGATTTTTAAGAGTTATGATTTATAGGAAAGTGTGAAACAAAGATTCAGAGGATTTTTTTTCCATATAGTTAATTCCCTAACATTGCACACTGAGTCATCAGTCTTTCCCCGCGTAATTTTTGGTGCTTCCTTTATTCTCTGTTCCAATAACTTGTACAAATATATCCAGTTGCAGGAGACCATGAATTGTTCTGGGCATCAGTATCTGAGTGGGGAATGTGATAATACTTTTTTCCAGCATTTTATTATGAAAAATTTTAAACATATAACAAAGTTGTAAAAATTTTATAGTGAATCCCATATATATACTAGCTGAATTCTACAATTATTTTTTATCACTTTTTCTTTACCATCTATTTATCTATGTAATAATTTCTAAAACCTCTTGAATCATTGTTTGATTTTTACAGTAGAATATCAAAAACATTATCCCTAATCCATGTTATTTAATTTGTAGGTTTGATTTCCTGGAAATATTTAGGTATTTGTATTATCGGTAGAGTAAGAGAGTGACCAAAGTGATACATGCTAAGAAAAATGATTTTTCAAAGTATGTTTTGTTCATTTAACTCCAGGGGTTATGATTACTGCTTATGTAAGATGAATTTGTTTTTCAAATGTAATTCTTTATGAAGGACATCATCTCTCAACATATGGAAACTGCAGAGTAGTTTTTGTTTGTTTGTTTGTTTTTGTACTGGAGACTGAACCTAGGGGCTACCTCTGAGCTACACACCCAACCCTGTTTTATTTTTTAGTTTGAAACAGGGTCTCACTAATTTGTGGAGGGCCTCACTCAGTTGCTGAGGCTGGCCACAAACCTGCAATCCTCCTGTCAGCCAACCTGCACAGTGAGCAACAGAACGAACAGACCTTAGATCAGGAGCTTTACCACCTCTTTACAGCCTAAATGAGGAGCCCTCATTCCAGTGGTTTGTCTGTTTTGCAGTGCGAGGGATTAAACTCAGATCTTTAAGCATGCTAGGCAAGCTCTCTACCACTGAGCTATATCACCCAGCACTTTTTATTTTTTATTTTTATTTTTATTTATTTATTTATTGCGGTCCTGGGGATTGAACTCAGGGGCATTCTACCTCTGAGCTATACCCCTAGCCCTATTTTTTATTCTTTATTTTGAAACCAGGTCTCACTAAGTTGCGGAGTGCCTCACTTGGTCTCAGCCTCCCAAATGCTGGGATTACAAGCGTGTGCCACCATGCCTGGCTCCCAGCCCTTTTTAATTTTAAGACAGTATATTGCTAAGTTGCCCAGGCTGGCCTCAAACTTGCAATCCTCCTGCTTCAGCCTTCTTCCTGAGTAGTTGGGGTTAGAAGCATGTGTCACCACACCCAGCACCCATGGGTCTTTGAGGCCTGATGCATCGTGACCTAAAGAGATGGGTATGCAGCTGTGCCCTAACCGCTCGCTGCCCCACTGCCTTCACCTCAGTGTGCTGTGTGGCTTGCCAAGTGGAAATATTCCCAGCCTACAGTGAAAGTTTCCCCTTTGGTCTGCTCAAGAATTAACTGTGGTTTGATTTTTGTACTGTTTTTTTCCCCCATCCAAGGCTAAATCTCCTATCTGTAAAATATGCTGCTTTTATTAGATTACATCGATGAGTTTTTTCTCTATCCAAAATCTGTTTCAGAAATATAGGAAGACTTTTTCTTAGCTTCTCTGAATAATACTTTACCAGGATATTTCAACACAGATGAAGTTCATCAGACTTGGGATCTAGGGTTAGAACTTTAAAGCCATTAGATAGGCTCCAGCAAAAGGAACGGGAGGCGTGCGTGAGGTCGCTGGGAGGAGGAACTGCACTGGCAGGGAGCTCACTTGTTGACTAGCTCTTGACTAAGCACATTCCTGCCTCGACTTCTGGGACATTCATTCTCCGGTCCAGCGTCACCTCAGATTCCCTGCTTCTTAGTGAATGATGCTATCACAAGGTAGATGCCTAGCCAATGAATGCTTTGAAATTTAAGGATGAGGATACTGGAAAAAAAATTTCAATATAATCTAAATTGATGTTCATTTGCAGAAAAAAAAAAAAAAAAAAAAAAAAACCTGAGTTTTTCTCCTGCCAATATCGATATCTCTTCCTCTTTTTCACTCCGAGAAAAGTCATCTTGTTACTTCCCAAACCCATTGTGTTGTCATGTGCCTTTAAAAGTTCAGCTTCCTGCCCTCCCTGGCTGCCCAAGAGGTCCCTGCCATGTCCATCTCTCCCCACCCAGGGCTGCCTGTAACTTTACAGAGATACAGATACCAAAGCATTGATTTGGCTTGTATTAAATTTGCCAGGAGCAAGGGGGGTAGATACAAAGCACACCTCTAACCTATCATTTTCCTTCCTGTTAAAATGTGAAGAAGACTTCGTAAGAATCTCCGGCTTTCCACCAGTCATCACCGTGGTATGCACAGTGTTTATGAATCATCTTCTCGATCCATGGCTAGTTTTAAAATTTAGTTTCCAGGGTGGATCTGCAGGAAACAAGACTATGAAACCATAACTTCTATGGAGTAAGGGTGCAGCCACCTACCAGCTCCTGTGATGTCTGCTCGGGGAATCCTAAGGAAGGTGTCATCAGGTACCCTGCTTTTTAGGCTCTCATACCTGTGTGGAACATCTGTCTCCCAAGTGTTAACATGCCAGAAATCTATAAAGTGTCAAAATGAGTTTAGATTAAAACATAAATTTTAGATATATTCAGACAGTGAAGCTACATAACAGGTTAGTAAGGCAAATAAGAGAAATGTATGGTACTGCCTTAACTTTTAAGATGAATATTGATGGGAAAGCCCTCATCAAGTATTCTATAATGTTACACTCTGAGATTAAAAGATGAAAAAAGCCAAGCATGGTGGTGACATGCACTTGGGAGGCCCAGACAGGAGAATCATAGGTTCAGTACCAGCCTCAGCAATTTAGTGAGACCCTATTTCAAAATAAAATAGGACTGGAGATATAGCTTGGAGGTAGAATGCCTCTGGGTTCAACCTCGAGTATAGAAAGAGAGAAAAAAAAAAGAGAAGGGATATCAGAGGACACTGACAGTTTTTAGACGGATCGTGGCTATTTTGCAGCGTGGCATTTTTAGTGTACTTACTTAACTGCAAGTGGTTCACGTAAAACTCAAGTGTCACCATCATGTGATGAGTGTTGATTCGCTGTGACTCACCCAGAGCGCCAGGTCCCTGTGGGTGCGTTTCCTGTGGTCTCAGTGTCCTGGCATCAGGGTTAACAGGGATCACTTACTTCTGTGTTCTTGACGGTCTTCCTCCATTAGTGTCCACTGTAGGTGAGAATGGACTTGTCTCAACAACAGCGACCTGCGTGGAAAGCACAGGGCCAGGTGTGATGCCCAGTTCTTTGTATTGATTCTCTCTCCATACTACATGTGGCAGGCACCATTAAATACCCATTGTACAGAGAGAAAACCAAAGCATAGAGACACAGCTACCAAGGGGAGAGGCCAGGATTCAAGTCACAGAAGTCTGGCTGCTCCGCCCAAGCTTTGCATTTGTATCCTGTTGAGTTTTATGACTCATATTTTGGAAGCATTTTTATACTGTAGGGCCATTTGACTTGATTTAGTTTTGTATCTTTTGTGGTGGTTTTAACGTGTTGGGGAAGAGCGGAGACATCCCCCCATAGCTGGGCACTCACGTGGCACACCTTGTTCTAGGTGGTCTGGTGACAGCTCGTTACTAATGGTGCATTTTCCCACCACCTGCCCCTGGCACTCAGCAAACATGCTGTGATTGTAGAGATACGCTCCAGAGCGGCGGTTAACAGAGCAACTGTCCCAGCCCCCAAGGGAAAGACACTCGATGGGGCCCCTGATGGAATCCCCGTTTTTCACTATTAGGAATGAGTGGAAGCTCGTTAATGTGCCTTCCCGTACGTTTAGGTCCCATAACTTAATGCACTGCCAGGACCAGGAATCTGTTGTCTTGTGACATTACTGTTGCTTGGTGAACTACACGATGCTTCTGTCAGGGTGTCTGATGGCTGGGGACTCCCGCCACCCCCACCCTTTGTGCACACAACATAGGACATTCGGCTTCCTGTTTTTTGTCTGTCTTCTCTGACTTGCACTGACCTCTTAAGAGCCAGGAATTGGATATTATTTACTTTTGGGTAAACACCCAACACATGGTAGATAATAAATGTTTGTATGGGAGAAAGGGCATGTGTGGTGACAACAGAAACTAGTTTATACAGTTTAGAGTTTATGAGTTGCTTCCACATTCATAACTTCATTTCAACCTCACAGCAACTCTGGGAAGTAGGTTTCTTTACCCTTGTCATAGTGTCAAGGAAACCTCTGCTCTTGCTTCTTGCCGCCAACACACGGTTACCCTGCGCTCCTGTCTAGAAGACCCCAGTTCCTATAGCTCGTGTGATGTGGCTAACACAAGGCAAATCCATAAGATAGTTATCAGAATTTTTCACAAAAGCAGTTAGTGTGTCGCTCTGGTTCTCGTCAGTGATACTCGGGAGAATAAGATGGATCGCAGTTTCTCTCTTCTCCATTCCCTCCTTCCCTGTTGCCGCCACCCCCCGCCCCCCAGCATTTCCAAAGTCTTAACTGACATGTGATGGCTCCTCTCCAGGAGCCAAGGTGTGAACAGTGAAGCTTTTGTACTGACCCGGCTGGCTGCTTCCCTTCTTCTTTTCTTGTGGGTAGAGCTTTTGGAAAGGTGGAGAGCCAGGGCAGGGTGCAGGGTGTGCAGGTAAAGACGGAATTGAGTAAGTCCAGCCCTGGTTGTGTTTGGTGTGCGCAGGGTGGGAGGTACATGGCCTGTGCAACGAGGGGTGAGCGGGAGAATGTGCGTGGGCGGCCAGTGCGGTTGGCACAGAGGAGGCCAGAGAGAGTTTGCTGGCTGGGGCGGCGTTGTAATTAAACAGTTGAACAGATCATATTAACAGAGCAGGGCGGTGTTCGCCACAAGCCTGCAGGGGAGCCGGTAGGAGCAAGTGGGCCAGACGCGCCTGTGGACTTGCGGAGCTGGGGATGCATTTTCACACGCGCAAGCCATCTGAAGGAAGTGCAGGGTAATCAGAAACTCCAGGCAGCACCTCCTAAATGTTTTTTTGTTTGTTTTTTAGATAGAACTTAGCTTGGTGTGTGTGGTGGAGTATGCTTGTAATCCTGGTACTCCGACTGAGACAGGCAGATTGCAGGTTCACAGACAGCCTGACCAACTTAGTGAGACCCTGTTTCAAAATTAAAATAAGGCTGGGGGTATAACTCAGAAGTGGAATGCCTCTGGGTTCAACCTCTAGTACAAAAAAAAAAAAAAACAACTTTATATTCTCAACTTTGCTGTATTTTAGGGCCCCTTGACAATGTTACTTAAGGGAGGAATTTAATTTCATAGAGAAAGGAATGTTGTCATCACAATAGAAGGGGAGACCTAGGTCATCAGTCCTTTAGTGATTGTTTGCAGTCTCCTTTTATACTTGGATCTTGGTTGTAAGAGGCCCTCCCATATTGGTTATGGATCAATTGGGTGGGGCGGCAAGGCCAGGAAGAGAGAGGGATGCCAGTAGAGGTCTCTTCTCCACTTGGGAAGGTCACAGCGGGGTGATGTTGCTGACCTCCCCTTCACTGAGTGCCTATTGCATTCCAGGTACTGGTTAGCACTGAGAAGGTGACTGTTGTGCTAGGAAAGCACCTACTGTGTGCCAGACACTTGTTAGCACTGAAAAGGCGACAATCCTGCTGGGAAAATAGGCATGGTCTCTATCTATCACTGTGGAACCTAAATGAACACACAGACCAGCAGTTCAGTGAAAATAGCACCGGGAGAGGAAGGGGCACTAATGAAAGGGGTTCTCTGGGGAAGTCATGTCTGTGGTCAGAGCTCAAGGAAGAGAGGGAGCGTGGTGGTGAGGAGCCCACGGGCCGGTTAATTCTGGAGGGGCTGCTCCTCGGAGCCGAGCCGTTTGGGGAGTGCTGTCCACTGAGGTGAGTGGGACACCCTCCTCGGGGGCTGTGATCAGGCCCTGGTCCTCACTTTCAACTCCCTCTGAGAGCTGCAAGGTGGCTTTGTGCAGTGGCCCACCATCACGAGCCCTCTCCGAGGCAGGCCCCCAGGTGCGATGGGCGCATGGAGGTCCCCGGCACTGCAGTGGCAGCACCCATTGCAGAAGCCCTTAGCAAGTGGTTCTCATTCACTCGTCCACCCCAAGGAGCTTCCCTCTCTGTGTTCCCTTGGAAATTCTCTCCCTCCCCTTCAGCAGCAGTGAACTTCGACCTTGGGAGAGGCTGGGCAGGGCAAGGAGGAAGAGAGGCCCAGAAGTGTTGTGTCAACACTGTGGCTCTGAGTGTCTAATCTTTTACTACCTGTAGGGACAGGTGGATGCAGAGGAGCGGCTGGCAGGGAAAGCCGAGTTTTTCCAAGGTACGGGTTATGCAATAGAGTAGAGTATCTTTGAAGCTGCAGGAGGTCACAGCAGCTTGTTCACAAAGCATATCATGCAGAAGTTTCCCTTTACAAGCTCTTATTTGCCTCAGTATCTTAAGGGGTTGCTGTGCCAGCAATTAGCTGGACCTCAGAGGTGAGTCGTTACCACCAATGTGGAGTCAAAATAAGCAACTTTTTCAGAAAGACTCTTTGAAAGTTTTCCTGAGGTCCAGTCCAAAGCCAGTTACTTTCAACAGCTGTTCCTGAATAATGTACCAATCTGTCATCTTGTACTAATGTCTGAGGAAGAAAAAGTAAGAATATTCTCTCGTTATCCAATTTGAAGACCCAGGTCAACAGGTTAGAGGAATGAGGCTGTGCTGGGTCAATGACTAGACAGGTGAGAGGGGAAGCCAAGCATGATTTTAACATGTGGAATGCCTTGAAATACTGATTCCTCCCCTTGCCCCACAATTCCGGTGGGAGGACTTAGCAGCAAGTACTTTTACTCTAGTTCAGTGTGTGAAACTTTGTGCTGCTGGGTCACACTGGAAGATACTCATGAGGCGCAGCGCACCCAAAGTGAGGAAGGAGCAGCTTCGAAACCCATGTCTGTGCACTCAGTGACTTAGCCTGAATGGGTGACGTGTCTGGAAGTCCGACAGGATGGCCGTGGTGTCTTGTCAGGGCCCCAGCCTGGAGGACATGTCTGCCCCATCTCAGTTGGTCCCTAGTTCTTTTCCTTTCTAGAAGCATCCGTGTGTGTGTGTGTGTGTGTGTGTGTGTGTGTGTGTGTGTGTGTTACTGGGGATTGAACCCAGGTTTGCTCTGCCTCTGAACTACACCCCCAGCCCTAAGCTGATTCCTGCAGCAGAGGCGGACCCAGTCATCCACCAGACCCTTTGCTAGTTTTCCTGACTGGGTTTCCTTAGTGAAAACTGTTCTAGCTCTTCATCAAAAGTTGCTGGTGTTTATGCCCCTCATCCAGATCCAGACTTTTCATTGCTTCTACAGGGATTTTCAGTGCAAGAAAAGTGTTTATGGGACAGGCTTAGAGAGCTGTGCAATTCCTGGGAAGTTAAAAGTGGTCCTCCCTACCCCCTCCCTCCAGGATGGCTCTAGTTTTCCACTGTGTGAGGCTGCCACCTTGTGGTCAGCACCAGGCAGTGACCTCCATCCACTGTGTAAAATATATTTATTTTAAGGGGCTTGCAACAGAGATGTGTCTCTATGGCTCACTCTATACCATTCCGGCTCCAGGGCTGCGTTGGCATCTCTTCCCACTGCTTTGGTCTCTTCTTTCTGTCCGAAGCAGTCTTTCTAAAATGCAGATGATTGTCTTTACCCGTGTAAAGCCCGTTCACGGCTCCTCATGCTCCAGGCTCTAGCCGAGCTCTCCAGAGACCCTGGGCCTCCGTCCCAGAATGCGTGCACCTGCTCTTCTGTCTCCCTGTTTTACCTGAGTGGCATCTGCTCCTCTGAGAGTCATCCTAGGTGCCGCCCTGTGCGTTATCTTGGCGTCCCGCTTACCCAGGCCTGCCTGGCTTCCCCGTGTGCTTCAGACTCCTTTTTCAAAGGAAAAGCAAGAAACAGAAAACTGAATGGAGGAAGAAAAGAGATGGGAGGGAGAAAGGAAATTAAAAAATTTAAGACACTTCCTTTTTTTGTGTGTGTGGTGCTGGGGGATAGAACCCAGGGGCATTCTACCTCTGAGCTACACCCCCAGTCCTATATTTTATTCTTATTTTGAAACCGAGTCTCACTAAGTTGTGGAGGGCCTCACTAAGTAGCTGAGACTGGCCACAAACTCGGATCCTCCAGTCTCAGCCTCCCAAATGCTGGGATTACAAGCGTGTGCCACCATGCACAGCTAAGACACTTCATTTTAACCGGATACTTTACTTCCTCTTCCAAAAGCTCCTTGTGAGTAGAGATTGTCTTTTCTTCCTGTCCCCTGTGTAACAGTACCATGTCTGGCATGACTGTTATTAATTCTCAGAAGGAATAAAGGGGGAGAATAAAAGCCAGCGTAGGCCCTCCTCAGTATGTGGGAGCTCCTCGAGGAAAGGCTCGTGTGTCAGGTCGGTGCGGGCCTGGAGGGCTGCCACCCAGGTGAGCCGCCTCTGTTTGTTCTGCCGCAGTAACCATCTGCACATGCCTGTAATCCTAGTACTTGGGAGGCTAAGACGGGAGGACCACAGACTTGAGGCCAGCCTCGGCAATTTTGTGAAACCCTGTTTTCAAAATAAGGAATTAAAAGGGCTTGGGGGTATAGCTCAGTGGATGAACCCCCCTGGGTTCAATCCCCAGTACCACCACTCCCCTGCTCCCCTCCAAAAAAAAAAAAAAAAAAACTTTTAGAAGAAGTTCCAGATTCTTTAGTCCAGGGCTTCCATAAAATCAACAAAACCTATCTGTGTTATGCACTGTCTTTATATGTATCTCAGTACCATTTGTATTTCAGGACTCAGTATTTACCGATAGGTTTTATTAACTACTTGACAGGCAGTAAGGCAAAAGCACATCCTAAAATTCAGTTAGAAAGTGTTTGTTGAACTGCTCTGAGTGTAAATTACCATGCTGGTCACCGAGGGAACCTTAAGGAGCTGGGCTTCTGATCCTGCTGGAGCAGGTCAGGGGACAGAAATGTAGGAACCATTAAAGACAGCAGAGAGGAACTTGTCACAAGGCAGTGTATGGTCACTTGCCAAGTAAATGGCTCACAAACATGGTGATTAAACAAGATAACACAGTGAAAGTGCTTTCCTTATGAGACTCCTATCTCCAGAGCACAGTGGAAGTGCCTTCCTTGTGAGACTCCTAGCTCCAGAGCTGTCCTGCATCCTGCCCCTTACATAGGGCACAATCCTGTGCCACACTTGAGATACCCTGAGCCTGGCGTGCAGAGACACCAGAGAGAGGCACTGTGTGGCTTCGCGTACACAGGCCCTGAACAATCACTCCTCCTGTCTTTCTACTTGTCTGTCCTGTTCTTCCTCTAAACTCTGCCCAGAACTCCTCTGACGCAGTGGGCAACTGGCCTGCTTTGCTCTTGAGCCTTGCTCCCCTGTCTACACATTCCCTCCTTACCCCCGAGGGTGGTGCTGGCCTGTGTCTATCCTCTGTCTGCCACAGGCGACCAGGTCTTTTCATTGGAAGCCTTAGCACCTGACATGGTGTCAGACATGTGGGACCTGTCTTGTAAATGTTTGTCCTTGTTTGAAAGCCCATAACATATTAGAAGGCCAGGGACCCCAATACTTGGAAGTCTGAGACAGGAAGATCACAGGTACCAAGCCAGCCTCAGCAACTTAGCAAGATCCTTTTTCAAAATGAAAAGGAACTGAGGCTGAGAGTCAGAGGCAGACGGCCCCTCAATTCAATCCCCAGCACCAAAAAAAAAAAAAACAAACAATGAAAAGGATTCCAGGTGGAGGAGCTAAGTGTTGGTACCTGCTCTGTTCTACCTGTACGACCATAGGGGACAGGGGAAGGGAAGCCGTGGAGATTATTTCTCCCGGCCCAGAGGAGTTATCTAAAAGAAGGAGAGAACGTGCTGAAGGCATAGGACTTAACACTGGAAAGGCATCAAGGACACTCGGGCATCCTGTAGCTAGTGAGTGGCATTTATTACTTTAAAAACCCAGGGCAAATTCAGCGTTTTAGAAGGATCGTCTGGGGTCATCTTTTTCCCCTTGAACATGAGGTGTACCCTCTGGCCCTACCTTCCTTTCTTGTGGCGTTCACCTGGTTTGCTCCTGGATCCAGGCTGAGCAGCCTCAACTGTAAGGCTGCCCCTCTGGGACTGGCTCGCTCCTTCTGTAAACATAGGCTTTCCTTGGCGCACCCTTGGCCTGGCTCTGCTCTGCTCTCTGATCCTTGGGATCCCTCTGCCCTTGTGACTGTAATGACCCGGAAGCCAACACCCACGCGGCAGGTGGTCCTCTAGCTGAGTCACTGCTCTGGGAAGTGTGCCCTGCTGAGGCCATCCCAGGCAGACTGGGCCTGGGCAGAAGCGAGGGGACCTCTCCACCTGGCCTCCAGGCCGAGGGCATTTTCAGTGGCACAGAGAGGGCAAAGGAAATGTGTGTTTTGGGCAAAGCACGAAGAAGTTTTCCCCACGATTATAGTTATGGTTCCTGGATGGTCATTTTATTTTAGTACTCCAAAATTATCCACTGACAGGTATCCTTTTAAAATGGGAATGGAAATTTTAAAATGACATCTTATGATTCTGTTTGAACTTGTGAATTAAGAGAACTTAAGGAGTAAAATGACATGGAGAGAGATCTGAGCCATTGATACTCTAGGAAATATGAAAATAAGGTTTGAGCTATTTTTTAAAAAATATTTTTAAATTTATGAAAACTGATGGATATTAAAAATATGATACTCTTTTTTTATCCCCAAAGAAGAGGAAAATGTAGTGTTTTTTTGAAAGGAGGTATTGTTGTTATTGTTTAGATATGTCTTAACTTATTCACCAAACAAGTGAATAGAGATGACCTCAGTCTAAACAGAAAGTTAATCATAATATCTCTTTGCCTGGAGAAATGGGTCTTTATCAAGCAGTGGAGTCCGACCACCCAGTCATCTCAGCTGATCAGGGTTTTTCAAAAAGCAAAACAAAAAAAGCTCTCTAGTCTTTCACAACTGAGTAATAATTCTGACTGACTACCAGCTTACTCGGTTCTGATAAAGCCATGAAAATGTCTGGTGACAATTAGTCGGTGGCTTGGATGCAGATGTCATGTGTGATTAACTGTGTGGTCACCACTGGGAGTTTTCAAAAATGGGAGAAAATTGTGCTATGCTTTTACTTTCCAAGTATGGTTGGTTTGTTTGTTTTTGTGATCAGTACTGAAGATTAAACCCAGGGGCATTCTATCGCTGAGCTACATCCCCAACCCTTTTTATTTTTTACTTTGAGACAGGTTGTCCCTATGTTACCACATGTTGGCCTCAAGCTTGCAATACTCCTGCCTCAGCCTCCCAAATCACTGGGATTACATGCATGCACCACCATGCCTGGCCCCCAAGTATGGAATTTTTCAATCTTCCCAGTACTGGAGATTGAACTCAGGGGCATTCTACCTCCGAGCTATATCCCCAGCACTATTTTTTATTCTTTATTTTGAAACAGGGTCTCACTAAGTTGTGGAGTGCCTCACTAAGTAGCTGAGACTGGCTGAGAACCTGGATCCTCCAGTCTCAGCCTCCCAAATGCTGGGATTACAAGCGTGCGCCACCATGCCCGGCTCAAACTTTAGTTTTTGTTTTTTTTTTTGTTTTTTTTGGGGGGGGGGTTTTTTTTTGCAGTACTGGGGATTGAACTCAGGGGCGTTCTACCTCCGAGCTATACCCCCAGTCCTATTTTTTATTCTTTATTTTGAAACCGAGTCTCAGTAAGTTGCAGAGTGCCTCACTAGGTAGCTGAGGCTGGCCGCGAACCCAGATCCTCCGGTCTCAGCCTCCCGAATGCTGGGATTACAAGCGTGCGCCACCACGCCCGGCTTTCAAACTTTAGTTTTTGACTGCACATAACATGTGCCCAGTTAATTCTAGACAGCTGAAGTATCCTTAAAGGAGAAACCCCTTCATTTTCTTGATTCCTGAGTGTGTGTGTGTGTGTGTGTGCGCGCGCGCGCGCACTCAGGAGAACCCAGCCCTGCCAGGATTCTCGGTCCATTGAACTCAACTATTCTATGTAGTTGCCAATTATGCTGTAGACGATGACCTGGAAGTTGAGGTTTACTCCTTTATTTTTCTGTTTGCTTTGCTTGAGTACTCTATATATAAAAACTAAGGACAGTCAAAAGGCTTCCTAGTTTTTCTAAGGCAGATTCTAGAATCCAAACCAGAGCCTAATTCCTGCTGCCTTTGATTGCAGGACAGTGAAAGCTAACTTGAAGCACATTTGCAAGATAGAGCTTGGTTGATTCTAGAAGCCATTCCAGCTGAAAGCTCTCTAGACTGTCTGGATTGGGGAGTATGGAGGGGATTGAGGGGGGACATTAAAAGGAGGAAAGTTTTATTACTTATCTTGTGGCAAGAGATGTGGGAAAACTTACCTGCTCTGGGGCAGAGTTTGCAAAATACCAGCAGTGGTGACCATACAGAAAGATTAATGAGCAGTCAGCCCTGAATTAAATACCCTCGGCCTTTGAGAAAGCTGCAGTAGAGAGGTCGGTGGGGTGGGCCGGAGGCCACAGCGTTGCACCTTGAGGCCTTAGTAGGTCCCGGGACGCTCAGGCGCTGATGAATGTCCAGTAAGTGAGTTCCTGCTGGGCACGGTTTTGTTTATCCTGACTTTCTGAAGTTGGAGCCAACATTCTTAATGGTTTCGAATGATTCAGAATGTTCCTTTTTTGGCTGGGACCGCTTTCCACACATGGGCTTAGGACTAAAACTCCTTAGGTGAGGTCCAGAACAGGAACTAGCCTTGCGTTGAATGCTAGAGCACAGGGAGAGCTGGCATGCACAGCCTGCTCATTTCAGACCTGAAGGGACGACACCACTGAGGCCTTGGCCTACCCGCAGAGCTGGAAAGAAAGGAGGCCAAGCCGGGCCCCAGGTCGGGAGCCCAGGACTCCTCCTCCCATGGCTCCTGCTCCAAACTTTGGGAGGAAGTTCCAGCATGTCCTTGGCCTCCCCTCTGGTAGAGGCAGCTTGCCCTTTGAGGAATGTTTAGAAAATTACTGAGGTCATAAAGGAGAACATAGTTTTTACAGAATGAAACAAATGAGTTATGTGCCATAGGCAGGTTTTTAAAAACCTCCTTTATCAGTGTGCTATGAATATATTGCCTTCTGGATACAAACAAGAATATAAGGACATTTCAGCCAAGCGTGGTGGTGCATGCTTGTAATCCCAGTACCTGGGAGGCTGGGACATGAGGATCGCAGATTTCAAAGCCAGCCTTAGCAACTTAGCAAGACCCTGTTTCCAAATAAGAAATAAAGTAGGTCTAGGGCTATAGCTCAGAGGTAGAAGGCCCCTGGGTTCCATCCCTAGTGCTACCAAAAAAAAAAAAGTCTTTATCTATATGCCAAAATAAAAGACTTGACATACCCCACCCCACCCCTTTTTTTTAATGAGGATTAACTTATGCCACAGTAGTTCTTAATAAAACAAACTGAATCCTTACCACAGGAGAGAGAATTGAGCAATGTTCTAAGAACATGTTGTACTCTGTGGGGCACCAAGTGAACTTAATATTCAGAAGATGCTCTGGATGCTTGAAAGTGCCTCTTGGGAATTGAGTGAAGGGGGAAATGACGACGGGATAGCTGGGTGGAGAAGCCAAAGCCCCTGGAAGAGGAGGGCTGACTCAGGACCTCCGCAAGGAAGGAGTCATTTCCTCATAAAGCAGGGGGAAGCCAGCCACCCCTGCTGTGCCCCGTGTACACTCAGCCAGGGGGATTCTCCGCAGCCTGGGCAGAGTGTCCGCAAGAGCCAGAGATGGTCACACATGGCGTCCTCAGAAAGGGACCCGAGCAGGTGCTCAGCATGCGGGCTCTGTGCCCCACTTCCCTTCACAAGGGTGTAAGGAGACGGCACTGTCTTTATTTATATAAGGACGACAACCCAAGCTGAGGGATTAAATAATTTGTCTAAGGAGAATAAGCACATCAAAGAAATGGGATTTACACCCAGATCCCTCTGCCTGGAGCCCGCCCGTGGAGTCAGCCCTGGGCAGTTCCTGCCGGCGAGGCTGTGAGCAGCTGTCACTCAGCGCGCGCGCGTTCTTCCATGGCACGACGGTGACAAAGCAAGTCCCCCCCAAGAAAATGAACTGACTGTGTCCTAAGTGCCAAGGGAAGCATTTCCAGCTGCTTTTTAAGAAGAGTCGGTGTGGTGTTCCCTCCTGCTCCTCCAAGCCCGGGGAAGCAACGTAGAAGAAAAAACCTCCTCTTTAGCTTCTGGCCCCATTGTGAAGATGAAAAACAGTGTGTTCTCCCCAGTATGTGGCTGTATTGTCATTTCTAAAACGGGCAGTTTGTTTTAAAGACCTGCTAAAGAAAAGAGTTGGGCTGTGTTAGAGCCACTACGGTGTCCATGATGGCCTTTCCTTGGGTCCCTCTTGCCAGGAGGCAGGCAGCTTCATGTGCTGTGTAGACATGCCATGTCTCCATAGATGTCAACATGACATGCTGTGTAGACATGATGTAGGGTATACCTTTTCTATGCCGGAACAAAATGGAGAGTCATGGCTGTGGTCGTTTAACTGAAAACCTACCTTGAATTTTCTCCTCTTCTTTCTTTGTTATATTTATGTGTACTTAAAAAATTATAGTTAAGCAAATGTTTTAAATTTAAGCTGTGGGTAAAGTTTTCCTAACAGAAAAGCACACAGCAAACTGGGAAAATGGAACAGAAAACAGTGTGTGTGGTTTTCTTCTTGGGGTTTTTATTTTGGTGTTGGATTAGAATGGCCCAGCTCCCCTTGCTGTCTTTCTCTTGGGGTAGAAGCTTTGAGTGCTCCTGTGACCCTGCCTCCTCCCTCTCCCGCCTGTCCTCCATTCTTTATCGGTCATACCAAATTCCTGTGCACTGGGGCTGTAAGGAAATTTTCCTTGTGTCTTGGCTATGGGCTGAGAAAGTCACCCCATGAGCTCACCCCCAGTGAGTGTGACGTGGAGTCCTGTGACACAGTCATCCCCATTTAGTCTTTGAAAGGAGTCTGGAAAGGGGAGGGAACTCATTAGTTGAGCTTAAGGGCATTCATAAGAATCATGCAGTCTTTTCTCCATCTCCAGCCAAAGCCGCATTCTGGACAGTGGGTACTCGTCTACCCTGTTAACCAGTATGTCCTGAGAAAGGGGTTCCCCACCACTCCCGGATGCTGGAAAGGGCTGACCACCCCCATTCCTCTGGCCCTTACCTCTATGGAATCAGAGAATAGCAAGCACTATCCTGATCCCAGACTCTGGCCCTTCCTACGACCCTATCCTACTTTTTATCCCAGTATACTGATAACCGTGTGTTTACTCGGTGCCTCCCGAACCCCATGAAGGCTGGCGCCAAGTTCTGCACACTCCTGTCCGCAGCACACCGCCTCCTCCGAGTGAGATCCTAACACATCTCTTTCTTCTCATAAAAGTCGTGTTTCTTCTCATCTCCTGCCAGCCCTGTGCCCTGCTCACTCTCACCCTGGGGGCAGGGTGGACGCACATAGGCTCTCTCTCACACACCTGCTGTCCTGTGTCAGGTACAAGTCCCTTGCGGTCTGACTTCCCAAAGGAAGATGACTTTGCCCCATTGTCTTCACCCTGAACTTTTGACACTGTTTTACCATCCCCTCCCAGAAGTTCTCCACCTGCCCAGGCCGCCCTGGGGAGCCCGCCAGGGCCCTGTCCTCTGAGGTGGCTCTTCACTAATCCAGCAGCCTGCCCCAAGCCCAACCAGTCCTGAAAGACTATTGTGCTCTCCACCAGCGCCACACACTCCATTACTTTTTTTGATCACAAGGTCATCCACAAACATAACCTTATCGTCCATGTGGGTATTTTTCTAGCAGTGGCTAGCTCAGTGCTGGGCTCTTGGGAGATAGTCAGCGAGCTGCCCATTGGTTGATGGTAAGCCATCTTACGTTATCGATGGTGGCCCTGCCAGTTGCTGTTGGCTAATCTGTCCACAGGAGATGTGGCATGCCCCTCCCCTGCACGTGGCTCCCAGGAACTGGAGCCTCCGGCGTTTGCCCCGTTGTGCCCTGTGCCTGCCTTTGGTGCCATTCCTCTGCCATCACCTGTTGATGGTGCCTGGACTCGCCTCTCCAGTTTGCCTTCATGGTCTCTAAGCTACCTACTGGCATATTGTAAACACGGTGAATTGGCGCTGAACTAGGAGTCAGATGGAAATGGTTGGAGTATCCTGGTTCCAGTTTCAGATCTTACCTCTTTTCCCCAACACTCGACTCCTCCTTTGACATCTCTTAGCCTGCCCTTTCCCTCCAGAGGATCCCCAGCCCACCCCAGCTGCTTTACTGACGCCCAGTTCTATTTTGGTTTTCCACACCAGTTTTAGCCTACTGATTTTATGGACCTTCTAGAAATTTCATCCCAAATACTGGGTGTGCCACACCCTCACAGGGGAGTGTGGCACGAGGATTAACATTTATCAAAACCCTTCAATGTACCATGTGTGTGCTTTAAAAGTTCTATTTTTACAATAATTCTGAGTTGTAATCTGTTATTTTTCACCTTACACACACACACACAAAAACTAAAGCTCAAAACAACTTGAGCAGCGAGCGCTCCCAAGCTGTGTAGCGAGTTGCAGAGAAGTCTAACTTGGGCTCTTCATGCTCCCAAAGCTTCTGCTGCTTGTCTTTATAATCCTAGCTTAAAGGTGCCATTAAATGGGGGATCGCTTGATGTTAAAATGGCAGCAGATAAGTACATTTACACAAATAAGCTGGTGCTCGTGAAGGGCAAACACGGAAAAGATGTTTCTTGCTAGATTTGATTCCAAGCAGAGATCAGTGTCATCTGTGGAGGCTCCAGAGTTCCACTGTTGTACAACCGAGAAGGTGGCATGAGAGCCGCCTGTGACAGCCGCCATCGTGCTAAGAGCATCCAGGGACCCTTGGCTCCATCCAGAAGAAGCAGGGCAGCCACTAGCGAGGCTCCCTGGCTGGACTGCGGCTGCTGCTCCCCTCAGTGCTGGAAGGTTCTGTCCCTCTACCAGAGCTGCCAGGAGCTGGCTGTCTCCAGTGTCCTGAGAGAGGCAGGGACACCAGCGAGTCAGGTTCTTGGAGTTGAGAAACCTTGTCACTAACTCGCAGTTATGTCCACCAAACCTTCTGTGCTCTCATGGCCCACCTGTGAAGGATGTGCAAATCAATGTCAGAGTCCTAGGAGGCTGCAGAGCATGGCATCTCACTCTCACATCATCTCGGGCAGGCAGAGAGGAGGAAAGAAGCGTGCTCTGTAATTAGGTCCATCACACACTTTTTAAGGAACATTAAGGAGAAGACTGTCCAGGAGCTGGAAATATGCGATTATCTTACAGTAGTATTCAAATGTTCCAGATTTCATTGCTGCACATTGGTTTTACTTTTATGTGAACCCTGACACATCTTCCTTTCTGTCTGTATTTCTCAGTTCGATTTTTTCAAACATATTTTTTTTTTTTTGCTGTAAGATAGTATTGAATATAAGTATGACTTTTTCTGACCATTTATTTTCCTGCCAAGATCTTCATGGGTTTTAATTCTAACTCAAGAACTTTGCTGTCAAGTGTGGTGGTGCACACCTGTGATTCTAGTATTTGGGAGGCTAACACAGGAGGATTGCAGATTTGAGGCCTCAGCAACTTAGCAAGACCCTGTCTTAAAACAAAAAAATAAAAAGGATTCAGAATGTAGCTTGGAAGTAGAATGCCCCTAGGTTCAGTCCTCAGTGCCAAAAAAAGAAAAACCTTTCTTGCATACCATATTCCTGTTGGGTACCATCTTGAAGGGCATAGCTTTCCAGTCACAGAGCGGGTAGCTCACAGATGACACCTGGGAATCACAGATGATGTTCACCACGCTGTTCCAACCCACATATCTGGACCATGTCACTCTCATTTGCTGATGAGCAGGACAGCTGTGACCCCGCCATGTTCAGGTTACTCAGTGGGGTTGTAATTATTAACTTAGGAATTGCAATAGTTGGTGATTTGATGGGACAGAGTTTCCTTCATCAGACTGCTGAGTCACAGTCTCCTGTTGGGTAAAACAAGAGTTTTTGGTTTTTTTTTTTTAAATCGTAAGCCCCCATCAAGTGCTCTTCTTGGAGCTGCTATGGAGGCGCTCCCAGTTACCAAGGTAGCTCACTTCGCAAGGACCACTGAAGCAGTTTGCAGAATGAAAAGCTCTGTGGCATTGGCTTCCTCTCAACTGATGGGATGAAAGATGCACTCCAGCTTTAAAGTTGAGCCATGTGGGAGAGCGTGTGACATGACTTCCATTCCAGATTGTCCTCCACCTGGTTCTGAAGCACCCTGCGGCCTGGGTGCTACCCTCCGAAGTCCATGCTACTAAAACATTAGGCTGCAAGATGAGTTTTGAACATAGAAGCCTCCTCCCATCTTCTCTGCAGGATGTTCACGTGTGTCTGCTACCATTGGATGTACAGGTTTGCACCATGCTTTATTTCATCAGATATCCTGCCAAGCAAACCTTACTGATCTGCAAAACACAGCCTCCTGTGGGCAAGCAGTTTCCTTGGCAACGGCCACACCTCGTGTTGTCTCCAGTACAGAGCGAGCACCAGCACACAGAGGTGTCTTTCGCTCAATGTACAGGAACTTTCCCAACTTACATATTGTAAGAAGGAAGGAGAAAGATGCCTTGTATTTCTTGTTCCTTAAACAAGAAATTTAAGCGTTGGTCAGTGAGATTGGTGGGGTAGCACACTGAAGAGAAACCACCGACCTCTGCTTCCGCTGTGGCTCTGGATTCATACTGTCACTTAAATTCCAGGAGCAGTTCTTCTGAACAAATTCCTCCTGAGGATTTCTGTGTCTTGCCTTCGACCTCTGCTTCCGCTGTGGCTCTGGATTCATACTGTCACTTAAATTCCAGGAGCAGTTCTTCTGAACAAATTCCTCCTGAGGATTTCTGTGTCTTGCCTTCACAGCCTGTGTAAGTAGAGCCTTGTGCTCGCCGGTCACCCTCAGAGAAGTTTTGTTGCATTTTGTTTCTGGATGATTCCCTAATAAATTTTCTTAGAATAATTGATTTCTACTCAAATTCCCAATTTCCAGTTTACTACCAGGGAAGATCTATAACATAAACTCCTACTTAAAAGCAATGAGACAGGTCCCATGTGCAGGCCTTAGGTAGGATGAAGGAGACAAAGGCAGAAAGTATCAAAGGTCCTTGTTGAGTAAATTCAGATGGAGATGCCATTTGGAGACCCAGGGGCATCTTTTCAGATTTTGGTGTGCATCAAACACCTTGGCAGTCAGCTACCCTGGAATGTATCGTGTATGGCAAAGAGACCTTTTCATTTACCAACTGTGACAGTTAACTTGGCCACATCTTTCTTCATCATGTAGTGACTGAAAAGTAATGTATTATTTTTACAATCGTAGCTACTGTTTACTGAATGTTTACAGTAGGCTATCCATTTGTCTCGTTTACCTGATTAAATCCGTACAACTCTATCTGGTGATTACTGTTTTTGCCCTCAGTTTACCAAGCGTTAAAGCAATGTATGCCAGGCCATGTGGGCAGCTGGTGGCAGAGCTTAGCGTGCTGGCTCCAGAAGTCTGAATTTCACCCTCTCATCACAGTGCCTCATAGAAACAGGAAACTTAGGAGAAACTGCAGGCTGGGTTCGAAAGGGAATATGCCAGCACCATCACACTCTCAGGCATGATCTGTGCAACCACTCCCGATGGTCCTCTGACTTGAGTTTCTTGAAGACGAGTAGAGAAGCCAGGCTTTCAAGAGGCTGGGGCAAAGGTCACACTGACGTCAGAAGCATGGCTGAGGATCCAGGGCTTCCGACTGCTCAGCGTGAGCTACATCTCGCTGATCCCACATCTTCTCCTTACTTTTGTGGCTTGTTGGGAGTTCTCTGCTAATCAGATCCAATACTAGTTTTAGTGGTTTGCTCGTCGGCTTCTTGGTGAAACTTTGAATCCCAGAGCCAGAGGATGTTCCGACTTCCTGTGGCCATGTGAAGATGAGCCACGACAGTTGACATGAAGCGCCAGGGATGGCTAGAAGCCTGGGTCAGGATAGGCAGACTGCCATTCATATATCTGGGACCAAGAGCAAGTCATGCACCCTTCCTCACTCCTACTCCCTTATCACACACCAACCTTGTTAGGTGTTTATAAATGTCAAGAAGATGCATATAAAGCACATAGCATAGTGTTGGTCACCAAATAAGAATTCAAAAGGTGAAAGCTGTTACTATTTTTCAGAAGACCCATCCCATCTGTTTCTCACTCACTTTGGCCTTCACCCTGGGAAGACACTCCAGAGTTCCACCCATCCAGAAAAACGCCACTATTCACAGAGTGCTCTAAAGCTCACCGACTCTTTCCATAGTCCGCGTTACCTACTACCCCCGCAACCACTGCAGGCAGCACTTTGTATCTCTGCTCTGTAGACCAGGCAGCCAAGGCTTGGAGAAATGGAATGATTTGCCCAAGAGCACATAGCTGGTAAGCAGCACAGCTAGATCCTGTACGACCCGTTCATCTCCTGTAAGAAGACACTCGCCAAAGCAGTGCAGACCAGCCAAGCGTGGCCACCCATGGCTGTGCGGTCCATCGACTCAGCAGCAACAGTGGCATCTTCAGCCTGGCCAGCATGTCCCTAACATTCTGACGCCGTGTTCTTAAAGAGGAGTCAGACCTAGATATGGCCCTCCTTGTGAAATCTCCAAGCCCTAAGGGAAGTTCTCTTAATCCCATTTGCTCGTGCAAGAACAGACTGGTCTCTCCCTTCAAGGGAAACAATGCGCGTCCTCTGTTCGGCTTTGCCACACACGAGTTCTCGCTGAGAGTATTGACTCACATCCCGGGCTCCAGCCTTCCTATCAGATTTGGAAGGAAAAGTACAAAGAAGGAAGTCAGCTTGCAGAAAAGCAACACAAAGTGTAGCAGTGTGGGCTGGGTTAGGAAATGGAGATGCATGCTCATGCCTCGTGGCTGAGATATATTAAGAAAGGATTTTTGTTCTAGAAAGATGATGGTTTTCACGTTGGGGATGGAGTGTGTGTTCTGTGTGTAAGAAAGAGTTGATCCCCCCCCCCTTCAAATATTGCAGTACCTTATTAAAATTGTTGCTGGTTAAAAATAGAAACATTCCAAATTACAGAAACTTAGCCCTACTCTATCCTGGCCTGAAAATGTAGAGTGGGCCAATTGATGGATGGAAATTAGAGGATAGGGAGCAGTAGAAGCCTGCTAATGTTTGCGGAGTCACATCATTCCTTTTCAGCCGGTCGTCCCCGCAGTTGAATGCCACAGAAAGACTGAGCAAAGTAAGGCCACACAGTGTGCTGTCCTGGGAAGAGACCGCATGAGTGCCTGCTAATTTAGCAACTGGTTTCCCCTCTCTCTGCTAGCAAACCACACAGAGATTTTCTTTGTTAATTTGGGAGCCAGTCTCCTCATGCAGAACTCCTGTTCTTACAAAGCTGACCTCTCGCTTTGGAAGATTAGAATGAAAACGGGCCCCAACACAAGATCTCTGTCTCAGTACATTTTGTGTAAGTAACTTTATAACCACATACCAGCTCAGTTCTTCCCCCAAAGACTTGAAGAATGTGGGAACACATACCAAATGGCCATTCTTTATGCTTCTGCGTTGCCAAAAATACCCTGTCAGACTCGGTGAATGTTAAGAGACGTGGGTACAAAAGAATATATCTCCCTTTATTCTTCTGCTAAATTTTGAGAAGCATATTCAAAGATAATATAGAAAACTTAATTTGCTTCTATAAAAGATACAGAAAAAATATATATGTATACACACACATACACATATACATATATATGGTATATTTCTGTGTGTGTGTCTGTACATATGTATGTGATATATTTGATGTATGAGGTGTATATGATCTTACCAGATATAAGTAAAAGGAAAAAAAAATGTTCCTTAGAAAAAATTTTTTCCTCAACTAAAATGTCAGTCATGTGAAAAAAACTTCTAAGTGGCAGTAGGTGAAAGCTCTGACTAGTCATTTGTAAAAAATAAGTAGACCTTTTTGTTCTGGATTTTGGACTTTTTTTTTTTAATCGAATGAGAATAATCTGGCTGCTTCTTGTGTACTTTAGTCACTGATATTATGGGTCACAATAGCATACACAGAAGGATACAGTGAGCCCCTAATTCATAGATTCCCATACTCACTGGCTTACCACCCCCTTTTTAGGAAAAAAGAAATATTCAGTGCCCCCCGACTGGTTCCACCACCTCCTCATTTTTATTCAATGCCGCCCAGTTGCACAAGGCTACTGCTGCCCGGTGGACCGTTCCAGCGTCCCTGTAGCCCACGCGTTCTAGTTCTTTGTTTACAGAGATGGGGAAACCAGCCTAGCAGCCATACATACATGTCAGGTGGATGGTCTTCTGTGATAAAGGATGCATTTGTGTTGGGATCGCCTTCTGCAGATGCCTGCCCAGGTCTATGGGGAGTAGGGATATTAGCAACCTTCATCTCCTGGCTGCTTAGCATCCCCCGAACCCTCCCAAAATCATCAGCCACAGGCACACTGTAACAGGAATATTGCCCAAAACTCCCAGTGACATTGTAAAATGAGGATGATGTAGGAGGATAGTTAAAAGGAGAGATCAAAGTTCAGTAATTATTTAAGCCAAGAGAACAGACTAAGTGGTTAGTGTAGACAGGATTAGAATCTGTTTTTCACAAGTTGATTACATCACAATAAAGGGGGAAGGCTGTTTTAAGGTTAAAAGAAGACAAAGAGTCTTGGTCAGCTGTGATGGGATCTGAGTTTGAAAAGCACAAAAGATGCTTTTTTTTTGAGAAAGTGGGAAAGTTGAATATATACTGGTAGTTCATGGCACAGTCCTAAGGAATTGTTAATCTTCTTAGGTATGATAAGGTATTGTAATTATGTAGAAGAATGTCTTCTTTTTTTTTTAGAATGGATTCTATTTTTTTTTAATATGCTCAAGCAGTTAGAGCCAGAGTATCTGGGCAATTTCTCAATTTGCTTTTAAACAATTTGCAGAAAATGCAGATTACATATAGTTAGCATAGGTAAAGCAGAAATCACAAAAACAATCATCGAATTTTGATGGTATGAATTTATGAATTCATTTTGTCATTCAAAGTTAACATCTGGCCCATCACAGTGGTACAGGCCTGTAATCCCGGTACTTGGAAGGCGGAGACAGGAGGATCGCAGGCTCAAAGTCAACCCCAGCAACTTAGCAAAACCCTCAGCAACTTAGTGAGATCCTGTTTAAAAATTTAAAAAGGGCTGGGAGTGTAGCTCACAGGTAGAATGCCCCTGGGTTTAGTCCTCCGTACCACACACACACACAAAAAAAATACTAACATACAAAATTTTCCCTACCTTTTTTAAACTAAAGAACATTCAGAGCCGGGCGTGGTGGCGCACGCTTGTAATCCCAGCATTCGGGAGGCTGAGACCGGAGGATCCGGGTTCGTGGCCAGCCTCAGCTACCTAGTGAGGCACTCCGCAACTTAGTGAGACTCGGTTTCAAAATAAAGAATAAAAAATAGGGCTGGGGGTGTAGCTTGGAGGTAGAATGCCCCTGAGTTCAATCCCCAGTAC